>JAGVVM010023686.1:0-10477 GCA_019149425.1 Psidium friedrichsthalianum | reverse complement strand
TCAAGACAGCTAGCCATCAAGTAAAAACGTGGTTGGAAGAGTTAAGGGAACTTGATTATCAGATTACAACACCACTTACACTGAGACTGTTGAACCTGTCAATGTCCCAAACATTCCATCCAGCAGTATGCCAATTCCCTGTATGTGATGAACCTCGTGTTGGTTCTTCAAAATCAGCTGATATATTCTACTAATTGTGATTCTGATGAGCCACCATTTGACGAGTTTACTTGAACCCACTTTTATATGGCAGCAAAACTAGGTCGTTGTGCGTGCGCGTGCAAACCATATTTAGATCTAAATTAAGTAAAAAACCAGGCAACATGCTGACCTGCCATCCAATGCCACGGCTAAGAACATGAGCTGGAGGCGGTGTCGCACTAGCCAGACGCGATGCAGCCTTGTATGCTCCTGTCGACTGTCAAAAGACAACTCTTAGGGTCGCCAATGGACAAGTGACATTGAAATGGATTCTGCTAATCTATGTTCTTTACCCAATAGTACCTCAATTACGAGACCAGCACGGCAGCCATCATGCCAAAAGCATGTCCAGCATCAATGTAGGCGCACCCCACTGAAGAGGGTACGGAATCTTTATCCTGACAACAACCACTCTCATATCAAACAGACATTTCATGTTCATCAGTCCCGCAATTTTGGACTTCAGCTTGTCATAAGCTTTCTTTCTATTAGATTGGCTTATCCTAACAAAACGCCAGTGTGCTTCCCCATGATCATGCTCGAAATTAGACCTATCCACTATTGGTGCATCACACTTCTATGAAAATATCAAATTGTTAAAGGTGTCAAGCATCAATGTAGGAACAACCAAACTGAAGAGGGTACGGAAATTTATCCTGATAACAACCAACTCTCATATCAAACAGACGCTTCGTGTTCATCACCCTCGCAAGTTAGGACTTCAGCTTGTCATAAGGTTTCTTTCTATTACATTGGCTTATCCTAACAAAACGCCGGCATGCTCCCCCATGATCATGCTCGAAATTAGACTAATCCGCTATTGGTGCATCACACTTTCAAGAAAATAGTAAATTGTGAAAGGTGTTTCTTGTTTCATTGCTTCGTGTTCTTTGAGCAGCAACATTATATTCACCCCTTCTAAATCTCTAAATGCACTTTGTGTAAAGCCAATTCTTTGCTCTCTCAGGGAGCGACTAAAGCGAAACAGCACAGCGTGGTACGGGAAGCGCACCCTCCGTATCAAAGAGACACCGAGGGCTCAAGCCACTGCAACAGGCGCGGTCAGCATGAGTCAACGCACAGAGAGAGAGTACGCATCTCAAATCCTTCTGCATAGCGAGACGGCTAGGATCATCTGCCTTCGCTTAACGCTCTCACACAGCGGGTGAATTGTGACTCTCACCCGGATAAAGCCCGATCTACATATATAAGGGCTACACCGAAATGAAATAGCAGAGAGGCGCTAGATATCTCTCTGCTAAGCCGCGCAGCGCATCCCGCACGAACGTACGCCGCCGCGAATTCGTCTACAGACGGACGTTGCCACGAGAAAATAGACACCGCTATATAGGCTGACGCGGCCAATGCGCGGATCGGCTCATAACGGCATCTCCCGACGAACAACAACAAAGACAACACCCCCTAACTTTTCCCCCGGGTGATGGAATATTGGAAATTTACAGAAAACTAACTAACTTTTCCTTTGACAAACACTGTTATTGGAATTTATTTGCTGTGAATTTACCACCTTAAAACCAGTAAATATCATGGGAAATGGCAAAAACCATCTCCACTATTTTTCATATGAAGTAGGATTTGTCTGAATTATATCTCAATGAAATCAATTTATTGCAGAGCTATTACCTGGGAGAAAGCTATAAACAAAAAAGCATTGGGATGCCAATTTCAACACATCTTCCAACCTGAAAGATGCACCTTGAGTGTAAGATAAATGAATAAGGGTGATTGTTCGTTGTTGGAGTAATCCACGAATTCATAATTAATGTCAGGAAGAGTGCAGTATCCTACCACGGAAAACCTCGATCAAACAGACCGAAGCCCGCCAATGCAACCACAGGTACCATACCTAGCGGGCTGAAGAACCTGCATAATAAGTTAAATATATTAGAGATTATGATTCAGTCGACTTCATTAGGAGCTGGAAATAATGTTTGGGATAAAATATATACCGGGAACATATTGCCCATATCTGACTATACCCAAGAATGATTTGGATGCTTGATGCTACAATCAGAGCGCCCTGAACTGCTCTCATTGTACTATGGAATCTCTAGAAATATATACATAGTCATGTGAGCACTTGAAGCTTGTTGTAAGTTTACCCATCAAATCCAACAGTCTCCTAGTCAACGCTATTTCATGTTGACTCAACTATATGGGCAAGTAAAAATCTTCTAACTTACCAAACCATCATCCTCAATTCTTGCTAGTTTGGAATCATGAATTATCGATATAATAGGGACCATGTATGCATAAGAACCTCCTATAACTGTCGGCAACCTGGTTCCAAATAGCGTCTGTAAGAGCGTATTAATCCCCTGGACAAACAGCAATGTCTGCACTACTCTCACTTTGTCACCCTGGCCAACGTCGAAACCATAATATTTCAGCAATATTGGTAAGCAAAAATTGCTAGTTAACTTTCAAGACAGAATTCAATTTATACTTATTCTCGTTGAACAATCAATTAAAATATTAACCAGTCGTGAGGAGAAAGTAAAGAGAGCACTTTGGTCAGATTGATGGCCATCTTTTACGCCATTTGAATAAATGCCTACACTAGAAATTATTGAAAACCAGATACTCAAACGCGCACAAACTCTCACTTACAATTCGAAAGCACACTGTGGAGCTTTTTTTTTTTAGACTTAACACTATGTAGCTTAGCGAGCTAAAAGCGCTCGTCAACAAAATCTCTGAAATAAGAAAAGAATGGTGCTGACTGCTGTCAAAGTTTCAGGGTAGCAACTGAGAAATCCCTAAATTCTTTGAATGACTTTAAGTTATGCAGCTGATGTGCTCTTATTAGCTTCTTGCAAAAAAAGGAAATGACTAATATTAAAAAATAAACTGATTGAACTCATCATAACTATGACAATATTTACTGTAATCTCTCCAAAGTTCACGCAATATTAGAAAGAGATGCTCTGCTCGATCATCTAATCCCCGATATCAATCAATGAACATGCTCAATTCACGTAGCTTCACCAAAGATGGAGTGAAATGATTATAAAAATATGCTTATAATGAGATCAATCGACAGAGGGGAAAGAAGAAGAAATAGAATCCACTCACATCAGTGCCTCCCATTAAAGGAACCAAAAATGAAGGGATCATCACTGCTGTTCCCAAGCCAAAATGTAGTGCTGAAAGCCCAAAGCTATTGCTTCCCCTGGTTTGCAACAGCAAAAATGTTATGCGCAACAACAATGGGGCACTTCAAGCGCAGAAGATTGTAATCAATGAACGATTACTATATCAACAAGATCCTGCGAAAAATACAAAGAAAGAAAACGAAAGAAAAAGAGGATTGGCCAGTACCCAAGAAGGGTTTGAATCTATGCAATACTCCAAGCCTGAAGTTGGTCCATTGGTGGGTGGCTTATCTCTTCTGCTTTTGGATCTGCCATTGCTTCCGGTTTCACACATGAACTGAAAAACTCCTCTAATGCCCTCTGTGTCCAAATGGGTGTCCCCAAAATGAATCACAGAGACAAATGGGCACAAAAATCTTGGGCTTCACTACTGTAAAAGTCGAAACTTCAGTAGAATTTGATGTCTATCCGTGTGTCCCTCTCTCCCTCTCTCTCTCTCTCTCTCTTCAGAGAATGGACCAAAGAGAGAAGCTAGCAGAGAAATGGAAAAGCTAAAAGCGAGAGCATCGAAAGGTGAAGACTTGAAGAGCGAAGGACAGAAAAAGAATGCGAAGTGTGAAAGGTCGGAGAAAAAACCAGCACTTGCCGCCCACTCTAAACCCCTTTTTCAAGAACGAGTGTTAAATTCTGTGAGCAGCGTGAGAGTGAGTCCCACTTCGGATCTGCAGAGAGAAAAAGAACCGTTAAGCCAATTTGTCCTGCATTTCGTCCCCGAATTCCCCCCCTCCCTCAAGAGAACTCTCCCAACCCCCGAGAGTCCAAGCTGGGACGTGACGTTGCCTTTGTACTGTTCCCTTTTTAAATATCGCTTAAATACGAGACCCCAGGAGATCTTTATCATATTTTGACCCTGATGGAGAAGAAGAAGACAAGACAACAACAGTCAGAAAGGAAGGGTCATGATTTGTGTGTCGTGGCTTCCATCTTGCACGAGGTTTGCTAGTTTTCCTCCTTAAAAGGAGAGAAAGAAGGTAAAAGCAAGACGCGAGAGAGAGAGAGAGAGTGCGATCTTCTTTGAGCCTCGTCAATAAAAGCCCTCGGAGCATTCATTATTCATTCTCCATACAAAAAAAAAATATTGATTTTCAGTATTTGATTGGGATAATAACATAACTAGTTCATGAACTTAATGTAGACTTTTAATTATTTAACTGTGATTCCTGAATTTTAACTTGATATTCAAATGGTATTCGAATTTTAATTTGTTTAATATGTTCATAAACTTTTTATATATATTCAATGTGATCGCTGAATTGTATGAAATGTTCAATATGGACCTTTCAATAATATAATATCAAAGACAACACGGAATTTTTCATATTATCTAGGAACTAAGTTGAATATGTACCAAAAGTTCAAGGACTCAATTAATAAATTTAAAAGTTCATGAATCACGTTACACATAAAGCTATGAGCCATTTGTGTCATCTTTCCTATTTGATTACATATAACAAAGCGATAGAGTGATGCTCAGAATCACAAGCTTTTCTTATTGCTTTTCTTTTGTGACGTTAGAGAGCATCTTGATGCATTTAAGTACATTCGATTCGAAAGAATTAATATTTCGAAATAGTTTTATAATGTTGTACATTTCTTCCGTGTAGCGTTGTATTTGACAGGAACATAGACAGCAAATTTTCTTAATGGATTATTTAACAAGTGTTCTTAAGGCATTCATTTATAAAAATCAATGAATATCTAAACACTTATGAAGCCTGATTAATAAAATGAATCTATTATTAATGGACTAATAACACGTGGGAAAACATTTTCTCTAAATTTTTAACTGCCACGAGAAACTTGTGCCAATGCCCTATAATACAAGGAAAAAGTCACAAACCTATTGCACTTATGTCAATTAATTCCAAACCTTTAATTTCTCTAATTTAGTCCTAAACATTTATATTTACAATTTAATCTCAAATCTTTCAATTGCTTTTAATTTAGTCTTAAATATTTGATAATTTGCATTCAATATTAAACATTTCAATTTCATGCTAATTTAATCCTAAATCTTTCGACAATTTACCAATTTAATCATAATCTTTTAACAATTTATCAATTTATACCTTTCGTGCCAATTTTGATCAAAAAAGCTGACAGACAATCTATTCAATGCCAACCCTCTAAATGACACGAAAGGGTCTAACATGGACAATTTTTCAATTTCTTATTTTTTAATTATTTTTTCTTTCCTTTTTTTTTTTTGCTTCTTTTCTTTTTCTTTTCTAGTGGCCCTCGCCAGATCACAAAATATCCTCCAATTTATTAAGGGTTCCTTATTAACGAATATCCAACACTTATGAAGCCTATTTAATAAATTAATGGACTAATAACACACCAAAAAAGACGGTCGATTGAAAACTAAAATTTTTCTATTATTTGGCGGCTCAAAAGTTACACCTCTCAAGTGCCAAAACTGTGTACGGCGATGCACTTTGTGGCCAAAACTTTCAAAACGTTCACTTTAGTGCCAAGTTCGGAGCAAATCGTGCACTTCAGTGTCCAGTTTCATTGAAGCATACGGGCCGCCGGAAAAGCCTCCTACGTAGAGGAGACGTGGCTCGCCGGAGGAACTTAGCAATTAAAGAGGTAAACGACGTCGTTAAAGCTAAATCCATCCAAGCATAAACCCTAAATCCCAAATTACAATCCTACCCCTAAATCCCCAAATTTACAAAACCCTAAATCCCCAAATTCAACCCCCCACCAAATTTCAAACCCTAGTCCGAGTGACGGCGGATTGCGAGTGATGGCGTACAAAATGACGGCGGTGTTGCGAGCGGACGGCGGCGTTACAGCAGGAGAGCGATGGGCATGCGAGCAACGCGGCGTTGAGGCTGAGATGGCATGCGCGCAACGCGCGGCGTGAGAGGATGCATGCGAGCAACGGCGCGTCGCGGAGTGCGGCGGCGAGTGAGGGTGACGGCGAAAAGAACGAGCAACGGCGGCGAGCGAGCAAAGGCAGCGAGCAAGGGATAGCAGAAGCAATAGACCGACAATGAGTAAGTAATTGCGGCCAACGAGGGACGAAGGTGAGGGAGCGACGGCGAGGAGCGAAGCAAACCGGCGGAGGAGCATAGCAACGTTGGACGAGAAGACCAACGACGTCGATCGAGCGACGTCGTTTCATTCTACCCTGCACCACGCGACACCGTTCGGACTTCCACCATGGCAATTGCTTCTAAAAATTTGCCACATAAGATAATAAAACAAATTGAAAAATCCACGTAATTCATTTGGCCGGATTTGGCCGGATTGGCACTGAAGTGCACGATTTGCTCCAAACTTGGCACTAAAAGTGAACGTTTTGAAAGTTTTGGCACCAAAGTGCACGCCGTACACAAGTTTTGGCACTTAGGGTGTACTTTTGCCATTATTGGGCTATTGAATAAGCTTCAGGAGACACTCGCGTATTTCTTTGGGGATGTTAAACTGTGAAGTGTGAGTTGACGCCTTGTAAAAATATGAAGCACATTATTAAATTTGTAACTGCTGCGAGAAAGTTGTGTCAAACACCCCTAAATATGTAAACAGATTGAGATAATGTTCGATTTTCAAAATGCGCCAATCGTATGTGTCCTGGACAAAAACTGAAAATAAGCGTGGAAAAAAATAAAAATCGAGTACTATAGCGCGGAATTGTAAGAGTGACATCTATTCGATTTCCCACTTTTAAGTGCGATTAATTTGACTCGTTCGATAATCATCGCAACTCAAGTATTGAATTTTGTTGAATTCATTACGTTGCTTTATCGGGTAGCAAATTGGTAATAGAATGAGACTGACTTTAATATTGAAAAAAAATAATTTCTCCAGTTCTAGCTAGTATCGTGAAAGAAAGTGGTCGTGGGACAAAAAATTGAATCCCCCAATTAGCCGAGGATGCCAGAATCCAAATGAAAGCTGAAACATGTATTTTCTTGGGATATATCATATACCACACTTGGCTTATTATTTCACCCCTTTAATCACAATCAAGTTTTAAACATATCCTATTAGTAATTATGTCCTAAGGTCATGTGACTTATGTTGGTTAGAGACGGTCGCACGGCAGATGTAGCCTCCCAACTTTTATGAAATTATGAGAAAAGAATATTAATGGTTCACCACTTTTTACGATGCTCACTTTGGTAGGAGAACTTTTCGATCATGTATTAAATGTCATAACCTTTTAAAAAAGATTCAATGAGTGACTCCAGCAACATACTTCCAAGGTCCAATCTAACTTGGATTTATTTTAATGAGTAATATCCAAATCTCTCGTCAACACACAATTGAGCAGAGTTGACGAATGAGCTTGATTGTACTAATTTGACAAGTTTTATGACTAATCACATATTTTGAAAGTTTTAAAACTCAATTATACTTTTATGACGAGTTTGACAACTTTTACCCGAAAAGAAAATTAGTTATGAGAGATTCTTAGGCAAGAAATTTGATGTGCTAATGGTCCTAAAAGTCGAGAACTAGTAATATAGGGCAAAAACAGAAAAGGGAAGGGGGGCGGTTGCAATATTTACAAGCTTATTCAATTAGGCGCAAATTATTGAAAAAAGTTGGAGTAGATTTTAATTAATTGTATGAAAATTCAATAACAAACGAACAATACCATCACTTCTCAGTAAAGGCTTGGAATACCTTCATTTTTTTCAAATAACGAGCCATGAAGTCGCCAAATCATCTCAATAAAAACTTTTGGCTAGCCAACGAACATGGACTATTCCAGCCATTGGAAATGAGTGTTTTGTCAAAAAAAAAAAGTTAATTCATATAATTTTTTTTTTACTTTTCTTTCTTTTTTCTTTTTTTTTTCCTTCCCCCCCTGGGCAATTTGACCAGCCTCCGCTAGCATTGGGTAGGCAACCCCATTGCCCCTGACTTGAGGCCCCCCCTAGCGGCCACACCGTCCGACCTTGGCCAACAGGACCGAATAGAGAAAAGAGGGAACAAATAGAAAAATAAAATAAAATAAAAAATCGAAATAAACAGGATAAATTCGAAAAGTAAAAATGACGAAAATATTCTTGGATAGAGAGGGACTGCCCCTTTTTTTTAGACGATATGTCAGTCAGCTTAGGTATTGATTTAAAGAAGTTTACTTGTATTGTATTTAAAATAATATTCCTCTTAAATTTACTTGAAAACAAAAAATATGGGTACTTGAGACAATGAAAACAAATCATGAATGACGTTAATGATAAAAGAGAAGGAGTTTCACAAGATAAATTGCTCAAGATCGTGCTCCGTGGGTCGCAACATTTGAAGTCAATGACATGTTGACCAAGACTTTTTCCAATACAAACTCCGAAGAACTCACTTTTCTTTTCTTTTTTTTTTTCTGTTTGGCATTCCGGGTGGGACGAATATTGTCGGGACCATCATTTTCCGAGAAAATCGGCACTGAGGATGCCTCCATAATTACCTAGTTACCCTCAACTACACCTGGACCGGGAGTATAGGACGTTAGGCCGTTGCGGCATTTGGTGCGGAGGATGTCGCGGCCAATATCAGCTTCGAGTTCAGCGAATTTTCAACGATCAATTTTCATCATGAAAACTGACTTTAAAAAATAGAATTAACACCACGAAAATCTCAAAGTGATATCGCTTGATAACATAAAAATCTCAAATCAATACACGTATGATAATTTACTTCGAACCGATACACTTTGCATTAAACTTAAGCGTCAAAATCCTTGAGTGAAAGACACTTGACCAGTTCACAGTATACTAAATTTTGATTTTTACCTCTCTTTGTCATAGGTGTATATATATATTATATATATTATATATATATTCGCTATTATATATTATAGTCTTTTTTATCCGGGTATGAACCCAATTTAACACAATAGTAAATTCTGTCACGACTATAATAGTTTGAGATTGTTCGTCATGATAAAAAAAAATTTAACTTTAGGATCCTAGTTTGTCCTACATAATGTACCAATAGATTTGCGGTAGTTCAAAAAAGCACGTTTACTGATAAATTTATCACGGGTCGTATCAATTTGAGATTTCCATAATCAAAAAATAGTTTGGAGCTATCAAGAACTTTGGGAAAGCGAACCAAACCACTCTAAGGCCTTCGTTCCAAAGTTGAGAGATGTTTGCCAACATAAATTATAAGAAAAAAATCTAAATAAAATTTGGAGTAAGAGCCTCATTTTTTTTTTTGAAATAAGGATAGGAAGTGGACATGTATTTCACAAATGATATAACTAAAGTGGCCAAATCATCTTAATAAGGACTTTTGGTGCCGACGACAATTCTAGCCATTTGGAAAAGGAGGTATTTAGTAAAAAAATTATAAATATACAATTTTAATTTTGTAATTTTTTTCACTTTTTCATTCTTCCTTTTTTCGTGTTCTTTGTCCCTCCCTCTTGAGCATAGCTGACGATGCACAGCGCTTAGTGAGGGGTCGCTCCTTGCCTAGGCATGGCAGGTGAGGCCCAATGCGAAGGAAAGAGGGAAAAAAAAAAGAAAACAAAAAAAAAAAGGGAAATTTTCAAAAATGACAAAAATTCCCTTCGGACAAACGAGGTCACACTCTTCTTTTAAGATAATATAGTTAGTTCATACCCCTTATTTGAATATACGTACACGTGTGCTTTTTATTTAAAAAAAATGAGAAGCATTTCCGGTTCTCCTTGGGAATTTGTTTCTAATTTTAAATGCTTTAGCTAAGGTCCTAGCATTTCCAACGTCCATTAATCACCAATCCAAGTTTACCTAGCCATTAATGTCAAGCATAGTCGCGGAATACTACTTCAAGCGCTAATGATTTTTTTTTCCTTCAATATTTGCCCTCACACTAAACTACTTAAGTTCCAATTTTACCCCGATCCTCGCTTTCTTGTGCCAGATCGGTACTTGCACGCGACATCAATAGTGAGCAGGGTCAGGTATGATCACGCAGCAGACTCAGACATTGTGATTAAGTTAAACATTTTCTGCAAGCTTCATTAGTTATTTACACCTATTGTCAACTTAACTTTTCGTAGGGCTTCCTTCAACATTTGTAGCTGGAAGAGGACATGCTCTCGTTGGATCCACCAACTAGGGAGAGAGGGAGCTGGAGACACCGAGGGTGGA
>JAGVVM010023680.1:0-12590 GCA_019149425.1 Psidium friedrichsthalianum | reverse complement strand
ACTCCTGGCCTCCAAGGCCGAATGGTCACGGAAGGATTGAACTCCTTGGCCTCCACGGCCCCTGCGTTGGCCTCGGCCTTGGCACCCGTAACTGTTCTTAGTAGTGGGGCCATTGCTGAACTTGCCCGTATACCCTAGGCCTGTCCGTCGCTGGTTGATGTCTAGCTGTAGTGGCGACCGGATTCCCTGGCCATTCTTTCCTAATCCGCGTCCGGGGATGAATCCGTATGCCAGTAATATCTTCCCAGGAGCTAAAGTGTACCGGGAAGGTTCAGGGACTCTCCTTTTGCCCCAGAAGGTGCATGCATGACAGCTACCAACTCGAGGGAGTGGTAACTGGCTTCCTCCTTTTGTTCCAGCTCTATATACGGGACTGCGCCCCTCTTATATGCTGCCAAATCCATCTCTCCGTGCACAGTTACGACTTTCCCATTCACCACGAATCTAACTTTCTGGTGTAGACTCGAAGGTATCGCGCCTGCTGTATGGATCCAAGGCCTGCCCAGAAGGAATCCGAAAGAACTTGGAAGGTCCATGACCTGGAATCCAATAGAGAATTCCACTGGGCCTATGAATACGTCAAGGTCTATTTCCCCAACTACGCTTTTCCTCATTCCATCAAACGCTCTGATGGTAGCTTTGGAGGTGCGGATCAGCTCTTCATTTATACCCAGGTTCCTGAGCGTGGCCAATGGGCATATGTTAAATGCCGATCCATTGTCAATCAGCACATGTGATACTTGTTTGCCGTGGCTCCTAACAGAAATGTACAGGGCTTTGTTGTGGGTCCACCCATCTACAGGAACGTCTTCGTCCGAGAAGGATATCTGATCTTTCAGTAGAATGGACCCTACAAAGTTTTCCAACTGCACTTCGTTAATGGTCTCTGGTACGTGCACTTCATTCAACACCTTCATTAGCGCACCCTTGTGCTTCTCCGAATGGGTAAACAAATCTAGAAGTGAGATCTGGGCCGGCATCTTCCTTAGCTGTTCAATCACCTCGAACTCACTGGTCCTCACAACTGATAACGCCTTTTCTGCATCCTCCTTGGACACTTCTCTCTTTTCCGGCTCTCTTTCTCTCGGTGCATAACATCTGCCTGATCTTATCACAGCGTTAATTTCGCCTGTAGCATAATCCCACGGGACAGCTTTGGGATTGTATTCAGCTGGCGGGGGATTTTTATTATGACTTTTTCAATCTCCTCATTATGCTGCGTCTCCTCCTCTTCAAGCTTAAGTTCTGACAAGGCGATCACTGCGCGATGAATGGAATTACTCTCAGCGTCTTCCTGTTTATCCACCTCATCTAGTTTGATCACGAATGGGGTTTTCGACCCTACCATTGCGATCATTTCGTCCTCGTCAATGTATTCGGACTCATAACCGTCATACCACCCATCAGGCGACGTTATGGCTGGCTCAATCGACGGTGAAAAGTCGTTCCATCTCGGTTGGTCTCTAGTCCGAACTCTTTCCCTAGAAGTGCTGGCATGATCCGGATTTGTCTTGTACCCTGGCTCATTCCTGCGCAAGATACTTTCGTGTCTTTCCCCGATACTCACCAAATGCTTGAACGACTGAAATCCGTACGCGTGAATGCGTTCAAAGTATCTTTGGGGAAGAGTCTGCACGAAAAGCTCCACCGCCTCCCTCTCAGTTAATGGGGGCATGATTTGCCTGGCCTGCAGCTTCCATCTGTGTGCGAAAGTTTTAAATCTCTCGCCGTCTTCCATAGTAATGCGGGCCAAGTCGTCCATGGTGACGGTGAACTTAATGTTGGCCTCAAACCGTCGCAAGAAAAGCTCTTCGAGCTCCTCCCAAGTCAAAATCCAATCTAGGTCGATGGAACGATACCAACTCAAGGCCGAGCCCGTTAGGCTGCGCTCGAAGGTGGTAATAAGGACCTGCTCGTCTTCGTGGTATCCGATTGTCCTTGAGAGATAGTAGGACACGTGATCGAGAGGGCAACCTTCACCTCCAAACTTCCTTGGGAAGGTTATTAATTGCTCGGGTCGATATGGTTTTCCCCTCGGGTGATAATCGCTTTCAGCTCTGCCACCATCTTCGCTAAGTCCTTGGACTGATCCTCCAACTCTGCCAATCTCTTGCTCTGCCACTCTATAGTTCTCCTTAACTCCAGCATCTGGTATTTCTCCTCTATGGAGGGTACATAAGCATTCGCCGCTCTCCTCGACAGATCGCTTATCGTGGACACCATATAATTCATGGACCTCTCCAGACGGTGAAGTCTCTCCTGTGTTTCCAAGCCGTAGTCCTCCTTCACGGGGTCAACATGGCTCGAGGACGCTTCCTCAATAGTGCCTACCAACTCATCCTTCTTGACGGGGTCGTCCATACCTCCCTAGCCGTCGGGGACTATTTCCTCAGTCCGGATGAAGAAACTTGGTGGGACAGAGTAAAGGACGTGGTAATTGTAACCCCGCTGTCCTGACCAAGCGTATCCACTATGTCCCCTCTTTTCAAGGCTTCCTGTAGGAACCTTTTGTCAGCCTCGTGTGTTTCCTTACGGCGTATCTCTTCGTCATCCATTTCCTCTTCGGGTTCCTCCGCAACATGTTCGCTATTCTGTGTGAGTAAACACGGGGCGTCTCTCAAGCTTTCTCCTTCAACCTCCATTCTGAATTCAACGCCAGTCAGGTCAATCTTCACTCGGGTGCCCCCTTCTATCGAACCATCAATTAGACCCAAAATCCCCAGGTTGATCATTTTAGTCAAGCATTGTATCTTCCCCTCCCTTGAAGCTTCTCTATCAACTGGGCATGTAGCTGCCAACTCGAGTACTTCCTGCAGTTTGGCCATATCAGCTGTGAATTCCAACTTGTCCTCTTCTTCTTCCTCATCCCATATGACATTCACTCTGCCATGGTCCGGTAGCGGGTTCTGTTGCACATTTGGTTCTTCTTTGTCGAACTCCAACATCCCTCCATCTATCAGAGCTTGCACCTTGAATTTGAGTGTAAGACAGTTATCGACGTTATGCCCCTTTTCTCCCATATGGTAAGCGCACGATTGGGTTTCATCAAACCCGGGGAACCTAGGCGGATTCGGCCTTGGGGGTTCTTTAGCGACCAAACGCCCCTCCACTAACATAGGCAGCAGTTTCGACAACGGCCGGGGCAACGGTGTGAATACTGGCGGAACTCTCTTCTTGACCTCAACTTTCCTCGGGGCCGGCCCCGACGCACTTCCTTGAGTGGGTATGGATTCAGTGAACTTTCTCGATTTCGGAGGGTTTGGTACAAATGCAACTTCGCCTGCACTTTCCTCTCCTTTCTGGTTGGGAGTTGTCGTCTAAACGGAGGCTCCGACACCCGCTTCTCCCTCAGGGCCCATTCGTGGCGTTCCACCACCTTGACAAGGTGCGTAAATGTCTGACAACCTGAGGTATTGAGCTTCTCAAAATATTCGAGAGGTAAAGCCTTCAGGAATAGATCCACCAGCTCTTCCTCCGGGATAGCCGGTTTGACTTGGGTGGCTATTGCTCGCCACCTCTGGGCGAAGGTACGCATCGGCTCATTCCTCCCTTTTTGAGTTCTCAGCAAGTCCTCTCTAGTTGGCGCCGTAGCCGTGTTGAATTTATACTGATGCAGGAAGCTCTCAGCCAACTCCTTCCATCCATCATAATCTTCTAAATCCAGTTCAATAAACCACGCTAGAGCTGCTCCGGATAGGCTTTCTTGAAACGTGTTCATTAACAGCGGAACGTAGTCAGAGTAGTGTGCCATTTTGCGCAGGTAGTACTTCAAATGAGCACGAGGACAACCTGTCCCGTCGTATTTCCTCACAAATTCAGGCTCCTTATAGCCGGTTGGAACTTCTATCTTCGTAAACGGAGAGATTTTGTCGAAGCGGGCCAATTCGTAGCCCTGACTGCTAAGACATTCCTCTATTTTCGCGAGTCTTCTAGCCCCTTCTTCTGTCCTAGCGGCAGACTTCCCCTTCTCTTTACCTGGACTTAGCGTCACTGGCTCAGCTTTGGGTGGTAACTCAACAGGCACACTCTGATTGTTTCTGACGGTTTGGTCCTCTTCGGGAGTTCGGGTCTCATCTGAGGTATTGGGTGGGGATGGCCGGCCTGTCTGATTATGCACAGGGGCAGTCTTCTCTTGGGAGGCCATTATCATGGCCCTCATCTCTGCCAGCATTGTGGCCATGGAGGTCATTTGGTTTTCCAGATTGATAACCCTCGGGCTCAGTTCCTCTTGCTCCATTCTAGTCCTTAGGCGGGTTTTAACACGGTGTCTAGTAGATTCCGTGGTTGTCAATTACCTGTTTTTAATATAAGAAGGTTAGAACAGTGAATAATACGGGTAAGAAAAGACTTAATCCAGTTAATTTCATGTTTTCGCGCGGTTAACGAGGAAAAGAATTATCTTGCGAGCTCTTAGTCGCGCAAAGGGAGTTCTTTTCATCATTACCTGCTAGAAAACATGAAATTAAAAGAAGCGTAATCCATGCCAATAGTTTTGAGAATTGGAACAAAGACGACATGATATATATAACTCTGAATGCATCTTATTACAAAGAAAAGGCTCTCTGAGAGCGTTCAAGCTAAACATGCAACCCTAATATGTCCTAATCTTGATGGGAATTTCCTTTTATCCAAGTTTGGGACGCTTTGGAGCTAAAGCCTCTTCAACCTCCTCGGGAGTCGCCAGTCTGTCGCGCACAAAAATTTGGGCAAAATCACATTTTAAGGTAAATCTAGTGCTCATATATTGATCCTAAAATTTAATTGCAAAAACTCATGATTTTGAAGAGTCGATTTGGCGAACTAAGTCTAGTCGGGTCTGTCGGGTCGACCCGGATCCGACCCGCAGACCCGCACAGTGTCATCTTCTTCAACCGGCCCAGAAGCTGCGCAAGTTCAAGCCAAAGTTCATCGATCAAACCGAACCACCATTTGCCCACAATTGAAGAAATGACTCCCTGGGCCCTCGAGAGCTTTTGTTTCCGCATCAACCAAACCAGGTCCGACGAACTATCGCCGCCGGTGCCGCGTCGACGACGCCGGTCAAGCTGTCGGCCGTGCAAAAGTCAACATTCGCACAAAACCAAGTGCGAGCCGAGCTCGTTTGCGTCCAATTGACGTTCGACGACGAAGCTGAGGTATATCCGACCATCATTTTGTGCGTTTTTAGAGGTGTTTTTATCCCTGAACTTCACTGAGCACGCTTCCGTTCCCTTTTTACTCCGATTTTGCATAAAACCGTCGAATCGAAACCCCCATAACCACGAGTTCGGTCGCGAGTTCATTGGCTCAAGCCAACAAAAACCAGGTCAATCGGGCTTGCAGGTAAGTATTCTGAACTTGTTGTGATGCTTCTCGTGCTAGGAATAGGAATATTATGCTCTGTATACTAAGATCTGTTTCGGTGCCCTACGTACTGTTCATGCTCGATTAGGTTAGATTCGCTTGATGAAAATGGCTAGATTGTCTATATGTGAATCTGCATGTTCGTGCGAGTTGTTTGAAGCTGGTTTCATGAATTTGACTGAGATTTGGTTGTCGATCGGCGCTGGAAGTGTCTCGGCCGTCCGTCCGTGAGTGTCGCGAGGTTGAAGACGATGCTGACATGTCAGGACACGTCAGCATGTTGACTGGTCAACGCTGATGTGGCACTGCCATGTCAGCTAGGTCGTCGGTCAAAATCCGACGTGGCGCCACGTGGCCGCCACGTCAGCGGGGCCGTTATAACAGAAGAATATAGTAACAAACTCTAATCCAACGGGTAGAGGGGTGCCACGTGTCAGGATCCTAGAATTTTAGGATTAAACATTTTTAACCTGAATTCCTATAATCATTTTCGAAAATAAAAAAACTGACGGCCGAGATTTAGTCGCAAGTTTGATCGAGCCGTAGAATCAGTATGAGAGATGAGTGGCAGAGATAGAGACACGTGGCAGGCGTAGAGCTGTTAGATCAATGTAGGCGGGAAAATAACGGAAATAGAATAAAAAATAAAAAAATTCGAAAAAATTCAAAATACTATACCGAAACTACGTCGTTTTAGGGATCTGGGCCTCCGGGCCGGGCCGGGTCTTGGGCTGGGTCCCTTGGCTCAGTCCGCATAACTAATAAAAAAAATAATAAATAATAAACAATAAAAAATAAATAAATAATAGAAAACTCAGAAAATTAATAAAAATTAAAAAATATAGAAAATCAATAAGAATTGTGAAGTGACGTCGTTTTAGAGTCGGGTCTAGCCCGGGCGAGTTTAGGTTTGGACCTTCGGGTCATGGGCCGGGTTAACCCGACCCGGTCCGAAGAAAAAAGAGTTTTAATTTTTTTACTCTTTTTTCTTCGGACCGGGTCGGGTTAACCCGGCCCATGACCCGAAGGTCCAAACCTAAACTCGCCCGGGCTAGACCCGACTCTAAAACGACGTCACTTCACAATTCTTATTGATTTTCTATATTTTTTAATTTTTATTAATTTCTGAGTTTTCTATTATTTATTTATTTTTTATTGTTATTATTTATTATTTTTTTTATTAGTTATGCGGACTGAGCCAAGGGACCCAGCCCAAGACCCGGCCCGGCCCGGAGGCCCAGATCCCTAAAACGACGTAGTTTCGGTATAGTATTTGAATTTTTTCGAATTTTTTTATTTTTTATTCTATTTCCGTTATTTTCCCGCCTACATTGATCTAACAGCTCTACGCCTGCCACGTGTCTCTATCTCTGCCACTCATCTCTCATACTGATTCTACGGCTCGGATCAAACTTGCGACTAAATCTCGGCCGTCAGTTTTTTTATTTTCGAAAATGATTATAGGAATTCAGGTTAAAAATGTTTAATCCTAAAATTCTAGGATCCTGACACGTGGCACCCCTCTACCCGTTGGATTAGAGTTTGTTACTATATTCTTCTGTTATAACGGCCCCGCTGACGTGGCGGCCACGTGGCGCCACGTCGGATTTTGACCGACGACCTAGCTGACATGGCAGTGCCACATCAGCGTTGACCAGTCAACATGCTGACGTGTCCTGACATGTCAGCATCGTCTTCAACTCGCGACACTCACGGACGGACGGCCGAGACACTTCCAGCGCCGATCGACAACCAAATCTCAGTCAAATTCATGAAACCAGCTTCAAACAACTCGCACGAACATGCAGATTCACATATAGACAATCTAGCCATTTTCATCAAGCGAATCTAACCTAATCGAGCATGAACAGTACGTAGGGCACCGAAACAGATCTTAGTATACAGAGCATAATATTCCTATTCCTAGCACGAGAAGCATCACAACAAGTCAGAATACTTACCTGCAAGCCCGATTGACCTGGTTTTTGTTGGCTTGAGCCAATGAACTCGCGACCGAACTCGTGGTTATGGGGGTTTCGATTCGACGGTTTTATGCAAAATCGGAGTAAAAAGGGAACGGAAGCGTGCTCAGTGAAGTTCAGGGATAAAAAACACCTCTAAAAACGCACAAAATGATGGTCGGATATACCTCAGCTTCGTCGTCGAACGTCAATTGGACGCAAACGAGCTCGGCTCGCACTTGGTTTTGTGCGAATGTTGACTTTTGCACGGCCGACAGCTTGACCGGCGTCGTCGACGCGGCACCGGCGGCGATAGTTCGTCGGACCTGGTTTGGTTGATGCGGAAACAAAAGCTCTCGAGGGCCCAGGGAGTCATTTCTTCAATTGTGGGCAAATGGTGGTTCGGTTTGATCGATGAACTTTGGCTTGAACTTGCGCAGCTTCTGGGCCGGTTGAAGAAGATGACACTGTGCGGGTCTGCGGGTCGGATCCGGGTCGACCCGACAGACCCGACTAGACTTAGTTCGCCAAATCGACTCTTCAAAATCATGAGTTTTTGCAATTAAATTTTAGGATCAATATATGAGCACTAGATTTACCTTAAAATGTGATTTTGCCCAAATTTTTGTGCGCGACAGACTGGCGACTCCCGAGGAGGTTGAAGAGGCTTTAGCTCCAAAGCGTCCCAAACTTGGATAAAAGGAAATTCCCATCAAGATTAGGACATATTAGGGTTGCATGTTTAGCTTGAACGCTCTCAGAGAGCCTTTTCTTTGTAATAAGATGCATTCAGAGTTATATATATCATGTCGTCTTTGTTCCAATTCTCAAAACTATTGGCATGGATTACGCTTCTTTTAATTTCATGTTTTCTAGCAGGTAATGATGAAAAGAACTCCCTTTGCGCGACTAAGAGCTCGCAAGATAATTCTTTTCCTCGTTAACCGCGCGAAAACATGAAATTAACTGGATTAAGTCTTTTCTTACCCGTATTATTCACTGTTCTAACCTTCTTATATAAAAACAGGTAATTGACAACCACGGAATCTACTAGACACCGTGTTAAAACCCGCCTAAGGACTAGAATGGAGCAAGAGGAACTGAGCCCGAGGGTTATCAATCTGGAAAACCAAATGACCTCCATGGCCACAATGCTGGCAGAGATGAGGGCCATGATAATGGCCTCCCAAGAGAAGACTGCCCCTGTGCATAATCAGACAGGCCGGCCATCCCCACCCAATACCTCAGATGAGACCCGAACTCCCGAAGAGGACCAAACCGTCAGAAACAATCAGAGTGTGCCTGTTGAGTTACCACCCAAAGCTGAGCCAGTGACGCTAAGTCCAGGTAAAGAGAAGGGGAAGTCTGCCGCTAGGACAGAAGAAGGGGCTAGAAGACTCGCGAAAATAGAGGAATGTCTTAGCAGTCAGGGCTACGAATTGGCCCGCTTCGACAAAATCTCTCCGTTTACGAAGATAGAAGTTCCAACCGGCTATAAGGAGCCTGAATTTGTGAGGAAATACGACGGGACAGGTTGTCCTCGTGCTCATTTGAAGTACTACCTGCGCAAAATGGCACACTACTCTGACTACGTTCCGCTGTTAATGAACACGTTTCAAGAAAGCCTATCCGGAGCAGCTCTAGCGTGGTTTATTGAACTGGATTTAGAAGATTATGATGGATGGAAGGAGTTGGCTGAGAGCTTCCTGCATCAGTATAAATTCAACACGGCTACGGCGCCAACTAGAGAGGACTTGCTGAGAACTCAAAAAGGGAGGAATGAGCCGATGCGTACCTTCGCCCAGAGGTGGCGAGCAATAGCCACCCAAGTCAAACCGGCTATCCCGGAGGAAGAGCTGGTGGATCTATTCCTGAAGGCTTTACCTCTCGAATATTTTGAGAAGCTCAATACCTCAGGTTGTCAGACATTTACGCACCTTGTCAAGGTGGTGGAACGCCACGAATGGGCCCTGAGGGAGAAGCGGGTGTCGGAGCCTCCGTTTAGACGACAACTCCCAACCAGAAAGGAGAGGGAAAGTGCAGGCGAAGTTGCATTTGTACCAAACCCTCCGAAATCGAGAAAGTTCACTGAATCCATACCCACTCAAGGAAGTGCGTCGGGGCCGGCCCCGAGGAAAGTTGAGGTCAAGAAGAGAGTTCCGCCAGTATTCACACCGTTGCCCCGGCCGTTGTCGAAACTGCTGCCTATGTTAGTGGAGGGGCGTTTGGTCGCTAAAGAACCCCCAAGGCCGAATCCGCCTAGGTTCCCCGGGTTTGATGAAACCCAATCGTGCGCTTACCATATGGGAGAAAAGGGGCATAACGTCGATAACTGTCTTACACTCAAATTCAAGGTGCAAGCTCTGATAGATGGAGGGATGTTGGAGTTCGACAAAGAAGAACCAAATGTGCAACAGAACCCGCTACCGGACCATGGCAGAGTGAATGTCATATGGGATGAGGAAGAAGAAGAGGACAAGTTGGAATTCACAGCTGATATGGCCAAACTGCAGGAAGTACTCGAGTTGGCAGCTACATGCCCAGTTGATAGAGAAGCTTCAAGGGAGGGGAAGATACAATGCTTGACTAAAATGATCAACCTGGGGATTTTGGGTCTAATTGATGGTTCGATAGAAGGGGGCACCCGAGTGAAGATTGACCTGACTGGCGTTGAATTCAGAATGGAGGTTGAAGGAGAAAGCTTGAGAGACGCCCCGTGTTTACTCACACAGAATAGCGAACATGTTGCGGAGGAACCCGAAGAGGAAATGGATGACGAAGAGATACGCCGTAAGGAAACACACGAGGCTGACAAAAGGTTCCTACAGGAAGCCTTGAAAAGAGGGGACATAGTGGATACGCTTGGTCAGGACAGCGGGGTTACAATTACCACGTCCTTTACTCTGTCCCACCAAGTTTCTTCATCCGGACTGAGGAAATAGTCCCCGACGGCTAGGGAGGTATGGACGACCCCGTCAAGAAGGATGAGTTGGTAGGCACTATTGAGGAAGCGTCCTCGAGCCATGTTGACCCCGTGAAGGAGGACTACGGCTTGGAAACACAGGAGAGACTTCACCGTCTGGAGAGGTCCATGAATTATATGGTGTCCACGATAAGCGATCTGTCGAGGAGAGCGGCGAATGCTTATGTACCCTCCATAGAGGAGAAATACCAGATGCTGGAGTTAAGGAGAACTATAGAGTGGCAGAGCAAGAGATTGGCAGAGTTGGAGGATCAGTCCAAGGACTTAGCGAAGATGGTGGCAGAGCTGAAAGCGATTATCACCCGAGGGGGAAAACCATATCGACCCGAGCAATTAATAACCTTCCCAAGGAAGTTTGGAGGTGAAGGTTGCCCTCTCGATCACGTGTCCTACTATCTCTCAAGGACAATCGGATACCACGAAGACGAGCAGGTCCTTATTACCACCTTCGAGCGCAGCCTAACGGGCTCGGCCTTGAGTTGGTATCGTTCCATCGACCTAGATTGGATTTTGACTTGGGAGGAGCTCGAAGAGCTTTTCTTGCGACGGTTTGAGGCCAACATTAAGTTCACCGTCACCATGGACGACTTGGCCCGCATTACTATGGAAGACGGCGAGAGATTTAAAACTTTCGCACACAGATGGAAGCTGCAGGCCAGGCAAATCATGCCCCCATTAACTGAGAGGGAGGCGGTGGAGCTTTTCGTGCAGACTCTTCCCCAAAGATACTTTGAACGCATTCACGCGTACGGATTTCAGTCGTTCAAGCATTTGGTGAGTATCGGGGAAAGACACGAAAGTATCTTGCGCAGGAATGAGCCAGGGTACAAGACAAATCCGGATCATGCCAGCACTTCTAGGGAAAGAGTTCGGACTAGAGACCAACCGAGATGGAACGACTTTTCACCGTCGATTGAGCCAGCCATAACGTCGCCTGATGGGTGGTATGACGGTTATGAGTCCGAATACATTGACGAGGACGAAATGATCGCAATGGTAGGGTCGAAAACCCCATTCGTGATCAAACTAGATGAGGTGGATAAACAGGAAGACGCTGAGAGTAATTCCATTCATCGCGCAGTGATCGCCTTGTCAGAACTTAAGCTTGAAGAGGAGGAGACGCAGCATAATGAGGAGATTGAAAAAGTCATAATAAAAATCCCCCCGCCAGCTGAATACAATCCCAAAGCTGTCCCGTGGGATTATGCTACAGGCGAAATTAACGCTGTGATAAGATCAGGCAGATGTTATGCACCGAGAGAAAGAGAGCCGGAAAAGAGAGAAGTGTCCAAGGAGGATGCAGAAAAGGCGTTATCAGTTGTGAGGACCAGTGAGTTCGAGGTGATTGAACAGCTAAGGAAGATGCCGGCCCAGATCTCACTTCTAGATTTGTTTACCCATTCGGAGAAGCACAAGGGTGCGCTAATGAAGGTGTTGAATGAAGTGCACGTACCAGAGACCATTAACGAAGTGCAGTTGGAAAACTTTGTAGGGTCCATTCTACTGAAAGATCAGATATCCTTCTCGGACGAAGACGTTCCTGTAGATGGGTGGACCCACAACAAAGCCCTGTACATTTCTGTTAGGAGCCACGGCAAACAAGTATCACATGTGCTGATTGACAATGGATCGGCATTTAACATATGCCCATTGGCCACGCTCAGGAACCTGGGTATAAATGAAGAGCTGATCCGCACCTCCAAAGCTACCATCAGAGCGTTTGATGGAATGAGGAAAAGCGTAGTTGGGGAAATAGACCTTGACGTATTCATAGGCCCAGTGGAATTCTCTATTGGATTCCAGGTCATGGACCTTCCAAGTTCTTTCGGATTCCTTCTGGGCAGGCCTTGGATCCATACAGCAGGCGCGATACCTTCGAGTCTACACCAGAAAGTTAGATTCGTGGTGAATGGGAAAGTCGTAACTGTGCACGGAGAGATGGATTTGGCAGCATATAAGAGGGGCGCAGTCCCGTATATAGAGCTGGAACAAAAGGAGGAAGCCAGTTACCACTCCCTCGAGTTGGTAGCTGTCATGCATGCACCTTCTGGGGCAAAAGGGAGAGTCCCTGAACCTTCCCGGTACACTTTAGCTCCTGGGAAGATATTACTGGCATACGGATTCATCCCCGGACGCGGATTAGGAAAGAATGGCCAGGGAATCCGGTCGCCACTACAGCTAGACATCAACCAGCGACGGACAGGCCTAGGGTATACGGGCAAGTTCAGCAATGGCCCCACTACTAAGAACAGTTACGGGTGCCAAGGCCGAGGCCAACGCAGGGGCCGTGGAGGCCAAGGAGG
>JAGVVM010023676.1:0-13594 GCA_019149425.1 Psidium friedrichsthalianum | reverse complement strand
CCTGCTGCAGTACCCGCAGGCATTGGATCGGTTGGTGTTGTGCTGCACTGGGGTTTGCTTGGAGGAGGAGGACCTGAAGGCGGGATTGTTCCCGGTCAAGAGTTTGGAGGAGGCGAAGCGGGTTTTGATGCCGTAGACGCCCGAGAAGCTTAGGGAATTGATGCGAGTCTCCTTTGTCCACCCCACAACAGGAGTTCCCTCTTTTTTCCTAAGTGATTTCATAAGAGTAGGTTCCGATCTTGGTCGATGTACTTTAATATCTGGTTAAAAAGTCTACATAGGTTTGCATAAACAAGGGTTTGTATGTTCTTGAGAGAGTTGAATTTGTACAGGTCATGTGTTCAGAGTTTGTTGAAGAGAAAGGGGAATTGATCCAAGAGATACTCAAAGATCGAGGACAGTCGAATCTACCAAAAATCAGACAGGTTCTATCTCCTTCCAAATTTTACTCATGTACAGCAAAATTCAATTCATGCAAAAGCTAATCTGCTCTAGACTCTGGAATATGGATTGTGTTAAGATGAATGCAAGGAAACATATACTGGTGCATTTTGTCTTTGTGACCTATGCTTCCAAGAGAAGTGTGACAATTTCCATCCTCAATCTATATGTTGTAGTGGTGTAACTTTGACTTTCAAGTCGCACTGTGATGGGTTGTCGCCGGGATCATTATGGTAATCACCAAGAAAATGTTACTCCGCATGTTCTCAGTAGTCAGTAGAAGTGATCCGATCTGAAGTGATAGCAAAGTCGAACCATCTGATTGAAAAAAAAAAAAATCGGAAGTCTGCATGACATGTTTGGAAGCTTGAAGGACGTTCATTTGATTCTCGATAAATTCACTCCATCTTATAGCTTTGTGAAGATCATATAATCATTATTTCTTCATTTCTTCTCCTCATGAGTTTATCTGAATCAAACTGCTAGACATTGTTTTCCTATGCATGCTTCCCAAATTTGGAGCAGCCCACATTGTTGGTATGGGGAGAGCAAGATCAAATATTCCCCTTGGAGCTGGGTCACAGATTAAAAAGGTGAAGATTCAATTTATTTGAAACTATCTCCCTCCCTTTTCCCTATTTTTTTTTTTTCTTTTTTCTTTTTTCCTCGACGTATGATATCGCTGATGCATAAGATGATTCGTTTATCTCCGACGCTAACGCCCACATCGGGTCAGGCACATTGGGGACAATGCTGAACTGGTGGTGATCAAGAATGCAGGGCATGCTGTGAACTTAGAGAAGCCCAGGGAGTTCATCAAGCATTTGAAGCTCTTCCTTTTGTAATGTTGTTGATCAGATTCATGTCTCCTAATGCATTCACTAATGTGCGATGACAAAGATGATTTTTCTGGTTCTGGGCACTGGATTTCTTGATTACACTGAGATTGATCTATGATGTTGCGTTCATGGAGTAATACTCCTTACCCACATTCAAGGAAGTCTCCCAAAACAGTGAAAACCAATATTGGAAATTTAAGTGAGTGAGTACGGTTGTGAACCAGTCCGGTTCCAACCTGGAAACCAGACCGAATTTGCCGGTTCTGGGCGGTTGCTAGTTCCTAAAATTTCGAACCTTTATAATCGATTCGGTTTTTAGTTCCAGGTGCGGACCGAATAGTCCAGATCATACCAATAGTATTTTCTTTTTCCTCCTGAAGGTTCTCTATTATAGATGGATGTTTGAATTTGAAAGATTTATTGCAGATGTAGATCAACTTCTCCATTACATGTAGATGTCAAATACAATTAGTCGCTCCTACTTTAAAGGAACACGTCGTTTTTGTAGGAGCGGCAAAGAGAACGAAAAATGTTGGTTTCGACCTGGTGCAAGATGTAAAATCTATTGAACAGCAGCCTTTTTAATGGATTGACGATGATCAATATGTGTCCATGTCCTTATAAGAAGGACGTACAAGTGCAAGAATCACCCTTTGAAGGCAATTTAACGCGAAAGAACACATACCATTCTAGTTATCCACTAGTTCTTGGCTATGTAGCACCAACACTCTCCAGGGCCTACGCGTCGTGTCCGACACTCTTCGACATGTTATCAACACGTGCTCAGCGCTTTAGACATACCAGCGACACGCACGACCAGCATCCTTACACGTCATTTCGACATGCACAAAGTCAATTTTAAGTATTTTCAATAAATTAAGGATCAAAATATAAATTTATTAAAAATAAATATACTTAAGTCATATAACCAGCCACCCTAAAATCAATACACCCACTCAGTAAAAAAAAAGCATGAATCCCTAATAGAAGAAGAAAAAAAAACTAATGATAATTTATTATTGTATATATAAAAAGATGCATTTAATATATAATGGCGGAATTTTTTATTTTTTTAGAAATCACGTATCAGCCTGTCATGTCGTGTCGATGCTACATAGGTTTTTGGACCCACTTAGAAATTGGATCATGTCGATAAGTCCGGTCCGGTCCAATTCTAGGACTAGATGGGCCGATTTCCGGTTTCACAAACTTGGAATCGACCTTGCCAATCTAGTTTCAAGTACTAGGTTGAGACCAATCACTCTTATGAGTGAGGGGGCAATTTGTGATCTTGATTCGAGAGGCCGTTCCAAGTGGCGCCGACCACGGTCCCCCACAGCCTCGTCCTGATCACCGCCCAGAGCGAGGAGAGCGACAACTTGGTTGTGTCTTTGGGGCTTCCCCGAGATGCCATGTATATTTTCTCAAAGTTGATTCAGTCTGAGCCCACAGGGATGAACTTTTAGTCTCGTCCATGGATTTGAGGACATGTGCATGTGTTTTGGTATATGTGTGGAGTCTAGTTTTTGCGCCTCAAGTTTCAAGTGGAAATGACACAGTGCATGTCACTCTGTTGGGATGCTTATGCCCGTTGTATTATTTGAGATGTGTATAAAAGCCAGAGGTTTCACACATTATTTGATTAGAGAGAGTGAGTAGTTTAAGAGAAGAATAACTCAATTCTATTAGGGAACGCACGACTTAAGCCTAACAATTAACTCCTAGTATGCTACTACTTTACACCACATCAATTTTTCGCTTGGAGAGATCATCAAAAGGGAACCTAAACTCGAGTCTGTCACATATCAAGTGCTAGACCCACATTCATTCAAAAGTTTAAGCCTGTGAGTTCTAGACTAATTATGGTATATTAACTGCTTTACACAACATCAATTTTTCGATGTGAAATTTCTCTAACACAACTCACACGTGCATTCTAACAAATTCATTATGTAACAAAGTTAACTCTTTCAAGAGCGTGGCATGCCCTATTTAATAGTGAGTTTGGAACGTCTCCTTTCCATGTACCTTTTCCTTAATTAAAAAAAAAGAATAAGTAATTTAAATAGAAATGGTACTTATTCAAGAAGAGAAAGGACATCTTCGTGCCGTCCTTGAGCAGTGGGATTCCCCATATGGAGACTTGTCCGGCGAAGGCAGAGGCCTCGTTCGATTTTGGGTTCTTCCTGGACGAGCTACTTTATCTCGGGATCAGAAGGATCAGCGGCCTAGCGCTATTTTCGTGATTCTACGCTGAACTCAAAGCGACGTCATGCCTGGGGTTTCAAGACGACACGATTCAACTCGGACCAGAAACGGCACCGTTTTGTCTTGAATTTGTTGCATAGAGACTCTACTTGGATGCGAAAACTACTCGTGGGAGTAATCTTTTGTGCTCGTTACATAGTATTCTAATTTACCGCTAAAAAGACCTGTTGATGACATTTATTGGTTCTTTAAGCAAACACACTTCTTGGAATTGTCATCAATGAGTTTCAACATTGCTCCTAGAACATCAGTCGAAAACCTGCAAGGCACTTTTGAAAACAATAATTAGTCTAGTGCAAACTTGAGCATACATGATACTTTCAAGTGCACTAGCATTAAGTACATCCTTCATGTGGGCTTTCTCAAATTATGAATGAGGACACTATGACATACTAGTTTATCACCCGTAATGGTTCGTTTGGCCGACTAATAAATTTTCCTTAGGCTAGGATGTCATCAAGAACAGGAGGTGCCTTAGGACTCTCTAGCTCGTTAATAGGTATACCATGCAGTCCACTTTGTCGCATTATTTTTGTAAGCCCTTTTCTTCAGCACGATCCCTATATCTTCAGCATTTGGCTATGTATTATCAGTTGAGGAACATGCGCGAGCATATTAGAGACAAAATTCCATATTTGGGCGATTGAAGAGGAATTGACCAGTTAATAAATCCAGTTGACTTAACATTTAGTACTTAAGACAAAATTCCATACATTATGATCAAAACATCATGACTGAAGAAGATGCAGCCAGAATCTGTCCGTGTTTTTTTTTTTTTTGTCGTACTGTCCATGTTCAGTTATGCCCATTCACACATGCTTTTGGACAAAGGTCTAAAACTTCGCAGCAGGGGATTCTTCCCCTAATCTGAAATCCAGTAATCTTCGTATCTGATTCTACAGTCCTGAAGTTGGATTTGAGCTCCGATGCATTCGCCGCACTCCTTGTTGATTCGGTACTTAGCAGAACTCATGCAGGATGCGCAGTCCGCATACACCAACGCCCCGTCGCACGCTCCGTGGCCGTAGCACGAGCTCTCGTAGCTTTCGGCTTTGCTGTAGTAATTGTACCCATTGCTTGACGTGCGAGCGCTCAAGTCGTTCAGAACTTGGCCTCGCATGCTCGCGAATCCATCCCACGGCCTGTACTTATAAGGGTTGCAAATTTTGTTCTTCAAGGTTGTGTCGGGAGCGCCGATGACGTAGCGAAAGCACAGAAGCCCTAGAACCAAGAGTTTGGTTCTCTGTGCAGTCATCATACGCAATCTTCTGTGTCTTTGTTTCTCTTCAATTCACTGCTCGAAGACATATTGTGCCAGGTTAGTTTTATAG
Organism: Psidium friedrichsthalianum; assembly: GCA_019149425.1. Lineage (NCBI taxonomy): Eukaryota > Viridiplantae > Streptophyta > Magnoliopsida > Myrtales > Myrtaceae > Psidium > Psidium friedrichsthalianum. The sequence goes on along the minus strand of JAGVVM010023676.1, from coordinate 8,715 downwards.
GGTTTATTCCCATAGATCGCTTCGCCATGCTCGTGTGTGTGATGACATCGTCTCGATAGTTTAGTTTTTGTTCTGATCCTCTTACATGATCCTCTCAATCAACTTCTACAAGCCATTCTTAATGTAGCACACCTGGATAGAATAGGGTAAATGACAGAAACGATCCATCAATTTTGTCATAACATACAATGTGATCCCTAAACTTTAACCCAATCCGTAACATGATCCTTAAACTTTTGATACATGTTCAATTTAGTCCATCGACTGTATGAAACTATTCAATATTGACATATTGCACATTGAGCCAAACTTTAGAGACAATTTGGCCAACAGAATATATATGGGGAATATATATATATATATTCTGTTCTTACATATCGGAAAAGAAACCCTTACTTCATCTTTCCAAATATTTTGTGCAAGTTTCACATTCAGTATTGTACGTAAGAAAAGGCTATAAGCATATGTATTATGTAAATCTTACCAAATAGCTCAGGTTTTGAGGTGAGACGACAAAACTTGATCGATTTGGAAATCTTTCTTTGTTTAACATGCGGTTCTATTAAATCCAAGAAATCCAGCTGTTCCGTTTAAGAACATGGATTTTTTTCTCGTATTGGTAGATTTCTTAACTGTTAATAAACTGTTATTAACTAAATGGTACCTTATTGATACTATTAAAATACCAACTTTCATTGATAGGTTGCCAATCACCAGTTTTTATCGGTCTTTCTTATTAGCTCTTATATGAATTTACCAATCCGTATTTGAGCGACCAGTCAACTTTTCGCTGATCAAATTGCCAACTAGTTTTATGTTTTCTTACTAATTCTTATTTGAGTTACTCACCATGTTCGTTTGGTTTTTTCATTTATCAATTTTTTTTATTTCCTTACAAATGCTTTAAATTGATTGACTTTTAGATAAATTTAGCAACCTTTATTTGTGCGATAAGCTTTTCGCTCATCAAATTACTCAATGATTTTGGTTTATCAACTCTCATTGCTTATCGAAGTGTATTTGATTTTTCTATTTACCAATTCATCTATTGAGTTGCCATTTTTATTTTCCTTGCTTATCATCCTGTTAAGTTTACGAACTGTTTTTACTTTCACCGTTTTTGAGTGACATAAGGTTTCAATTTTAGTTCACGGGGATTCCTGTCCCGAAGTTCAGATGCCATTTGAAATGGACCGAACATAGTAACCACGTAGGGGTGAATTGGTTAATTGCAAGAAATTTTGGAACTTTTTCATGTTTAAGTGCAAATGTATAAAGGATGAAACAATGTTCGTAGACGATATATATATGCAAAACCAATTTTAGTCCCATACCTCTTGTAAGGAGGTCAATTTAGTCTTAAATATTTTGATGATTTCCCCATTCAGTTTTAAACATTTTGACTATTTACCAATGTAGCTCTTTTGGCTATATTGACTGCTTTGGCCGAAAAGATTAAATTAGCAAATCGCTAAATTGTTTAGTACTAATTTGGTAAAATTGATAAGTTTAGAATTGGATTGGTCGTCTTACAATAGGTTTATGACTAATTTGAAAAAAATAAAAAATTTATGAATAAGTTGGCCACCAAAGAATATGTTTATGATTTTTTGGATAATTTCATCTACTTTGAGTAGCATTCCGACAGATCTATCAAATTGGTGTACGAAATGATATCATAAAAGACCAAGTAAGTTTTTAAATAGGGCGTGAATTGCATGTCATTTTTCTTTGTTAATTATTCTAATTTCTTGCCGATATCAATAATTTCTGAAAGAAAAAATAGCTATAGTTTCTCCATCTCTCGTCCAATAATGTCTTTTATTAATGGGGTTACAAGTACGAAAAACACCCACATGCAAACTTAATTGATCAAAAGTAAATGTGACTGATATCTATATCTGTGACCCACTGGTTAGAGGGAATTTTCTCTGATCAAAGATCAGGAAAAAAATTTGAAATTGGAAGGGTTAAGAACTTGCCATGTAGATGGTATTGTACAAGATTTTTGAGTAGTGAACCAACATCATAGTCCTTTTAGTAAGGTTTGGGTTCGAAAAAACAAATCTAAGTCCTCTCTTTTTGATCTTTGAATCAATAGCATATTTCGCGAGATCATTCCGGTGGAACAACTACGATCCTGAACCAGCATCTCGTTTTCTTCGCACCGTAGGTGGGTTCGAAATCGACACGTAAAGTCTTCCTTGATATGGAGATGTAACTCATACGTCAATCTTATCTACATAAGAAACAACAAGAATCTACATGTTTGTTCGAACTTGTCCTATAGTGCCTCGTTACTAAGATAATCGTCAAGACAAAGAGTGACAATTTGTGTCTTGATGAATGGCCTATGTATCTTCGATTATATACATCTTAAGTTAGTACAAGGAAACCGAAACATAAAATTTTCCTTTCGTTATGAACAAGTACAGCGACTAAGGAGATATGATAGACATCTTATGCAAAAGATCGTCCCCAAAGAGATTGAAAAATAGAAATTAAATTCCCCTCAGAAGGTACACAAAATATGATTAGGGTAATGTTTCTATCAAAACAAGAGGATGTCTTGTCGTGTATCAGTCTAGTGACTAGTCAGCATCACTTACTAGTGGTAATGAATAAATCAAGGGTTGATTAATTGGACATAAGTAATTGTGTGACAACGAGACCCAAGGAAACTTGACTGCCTCAAAAAGCCTATGAGGCCAACCTGATTATTTCACAAAAAATAAATAATTTAAAAACTGTATATATGATAATTTGAGATAATTAATCAATAGAAAATGCTTTTATTATCAATAGCAATTTACATATAAAAAAAATATTCACAGACGATGAAAATATTTTTCACTCATTCATAGTTATAAGTGATATAAGTGATGATTTTTAGGGAAAGTAATTGCCAAATTATTCATTTTTTGCGAAATAATCAGAGTGTAGGAAATAATAACTATGCATACAGAAAATAGAGCACCTTATGCATACGTGGCGTACCTCACAAAGATCAACAGCAATTGTGTTGCTTCTAAAGCATTGAGTGTGAGAAGCTATCCGGACATGACCTTGGTATACTGAGTTTAAAATGGACCTAAGTACTTACAGTTGGACTCTTTCGGTGGTGCAAAGGCCTACGTACACAATCAAGTGGTCGATGACACGGTGACGAGCGGCTTTGACTACTACATCGTCGCAAACCACAAATCTCCCACCAATGTGTGTGAGCACGGGGGTGTATGGGTGAATTGGCGCACAGCGACTGCAACATGCGCATTTTAGTCGGCTCTGTTAAAGCATATATTGGGAGAATGGGTGCAGGGCAAAGCAAGTCAAGACATGGGGACAGAGTATTGGGGCTCAAATCTAGCTTCAAGATTGCGGAATTATGTACGAGGCCTTTATCTTACGGAATGAGTCTCTCTCTTCGGCAACCTACGAGGCAGGGTAGCATGATTTCATCAGCATCACTTTTGCGTTGACGAAGATAAGGTTTCAAAAACCCTAGTCCTAACGAAAATGTGGTGTCTAGGCCCTAACTGTTGTTACGATTAGGGTTTATGAAACTTAATTGTAAAGGCCATTGTGGCACCATTAGAAAACACTAATTGTGGCAATCATTGGGATATGAGAAATTGAAGCAGTCATAAAGTAAAGTGCGGTTCATTCATCCAACTAAGCATTTGAAAGTAATGGACCAATATGTCATGGTGCTTAGTGAACACAGTGAACGGGTTTGAAACTAACGCTTAAGTCATTCTCGTGAGAGCTTAACGTTGGTTTGATGAGAAGTACGACAACAAGGCTATCAAATTGAGTCGATTTTGAAGAGTTTTGGGTGCTTAATTGCAAAAAAAAAAAAGGAATTTTAACTATTTCTATGAAAAATGAGTGAAACTACAGGTACATGAAGTGTCATTGCTCCTATATTTACTTCTATACAAAGTAAAATAGAACTTTACGCACTAATTATATGGAATTAACTAGGATTCTGTTTGAGATGTAACTTTCCTACATGTGTATACATCAGAAACAATGTGCTTCGAAAGTTTTTCATTGTGCCACTGTGTAAGTAAGTTATTAGAACGTAAGATCAACAAAAGTCTGATATCTTTATTGAGGCAAGTGCCAAGAAGTAACCCATCTTCAAACCTGCCAATATATTCATTCGGACTTATCTTCACTCAGAAACTTATAGGCTAATACAATGTATTGTTGGTCCATGCACAACATCCCCATGTGGGATTTCTTTCACCTAACTCCCTCATGCGTGCACCCCCACCAACACATTGGGATGTGGTGCAATATTTGTGATGGTGTTAGGTAGATGTATCAAAATGGATCGTGGACCCAATTTTTTTACTCGTGTGTGTGTGTGTGTGAGGCTGGGTTGTAAGTGGGTTATTAGACATTTGAAGGGTTGAGTCAAAATGGATGTGAATTATTAAAGTCCAACCAGAGTGGGTTTTAACTGAGTTCTTTAAAAACCATGTATGAATTGAACCCATGAAGCTCCCCACCGTTGCCTCCAACCTCAAGCCCCATCGCGACTACCTCTAGGACAGTTTCTACTCCTCTGACGCCATCCAGCTCTTCCCTCCTCCTCCTTTGCCATCCCTCCGACATCGCCATGCTCGACGCACCCGCCCCACCTTCTCCACTGGCCCAAGGGCTTGGTGGTGGGCTTAGTGGAGCAGGATGCAGCGGAGGTTGATGTGATGGCCTTGATCCAGGCAGTCGAGCAGCCACTGAAGGACGAAATTGAACCACAAGGCGGAGGAAGATGTGTAGGTTGATGTGATGTCCTTGAATCAGGCACGGTGTTGCAGCTGCGACAACATACCTATTGGAGGTGACCTCCAGCTCTGGCAGCCCCAGGGGTGGAGGGTCATTGCCCCGGCTCTTGTGCCACTGGCAGCCATTGGCGCCAGTGCTTCCTTAATTGCCTATGAAATTCCTTCGGGCAAAAGAAAACATCACCTGGTTTGATTCGCTCGAAACTAGGCAACTAGCGAAGAAGCATGTAACTGTTCAGGGCATCAAAAAGCGAACTTCCCCATCACAATCATCACAAATCACAAGAGTATAGACGAGAAACAATCGAGCAGAGTCTATAGAGAGAGGGGGGCAGAGATTGAAGGGAATGGCACAGGGAGCTATGGAGGAAGATTTGATCATGGATTAGTACGCAAGTTGACCACGTCAAACTTGCAATAGCCGATTAAATAGTGACACGTATCATCTTGGGCCCACCATCACAAATTTCTCGATGTGTCTCTCTCTTCTCTTCTTCACCTCTCGCTTCCTCCTCCTCCTCCTCTTCTTCTTCAACATTTCTTCCTTGGTAGCTTTCACCGGATTCGGCAAGGGCTCGACCCTCACAAGAACTGAAAGCTATGGAGAAAGGTGATGTAACCGGAGCCCCAAGGGACCTCGAGGATGGAGGAGCTCGGGGTCACAGACGTCTTTTCCAATCTGAGTTTTGCTAACGTCTTGAATGAATTCAATGACATATTCGAAAAAATTCTGATTGTCATTCGGAATGATTTGTGGATTCCAAAAAGCTATACTAGCTGAACCTAATCAGATAGCAATTACAACTCAAGAAGTAATGAGGATTTGGGCATGGACTCGAAAACCTCCTATTTGCCAATAAAAATGTTGTCGTACTTCCACACCCGATATATTGTATAACCCTTTTAGTGCGTTGGTGAAACACAATAAAACATTCATTTTCCCTTTGATAGAAATAGAACTTTATAGGGAATTATTTTGATTCCACCATCTCTTTTTTGACTTGCTTAATTGAATTTTCTATTTTTGATACGAACTAATCACATAATATCCCAGTAATTTGAATCTCTTTTATGCATTCAAGAGTAGAAACTGATTTCAAAAATTTATGGAGTTCAAAAAATAATTTATGGAGTTTAAAATAATTATTAATCAAGTATTTCGTAAATAGCTAGAACGAAATACTTGATTAATAATGGCCTGTCATAATTAGTATCACTAGTGCCATCGTTATAACTAGTGAAACCGAATTGAAAATGAATGATGATTGATTGGATATAAATAATGTGTAATAACGACACCGCAAACAATCAATTAATAACATAATGATGTCTTGGTGGCGCCGAGAAACCCAACGGTTTTAGCAAATTCCAAAATGCAATTTAGCTAAAAGGAGTAACATACATAAATAAAAACGAGTAAAGTATGCAACCATCCGACCCAAAAAAAAACAAAAGTATGCACACCTAAACAAAGAGTAATAGCAATTGCTTTCGGTCTCTTCTATATAAGCTTTGAGAGTGAGCAGCAGACATGACCTTTGTACCTTTTAGGTGTGTCAATTGAGTCCTAAAATTTTTTATGTTTTGCCAATTGAATTAATCCAGTCAAATTTGGCCAAAAATTGCTGACGTGAATGCCTACCGTCCTACGTGGTACGACCAACACTAATGTTGACAATTTTTTGATAATGCTTTACTTTTTTTTGAATTTTGAATAATTTTTATTTTCTTTTCTTCTATTTCCGTTGTTACTTTTTTTTTCCTTTTCTCTTTTTTTTTCTCCTTTTCCTTTTATCCCTCCTTTGGCCATCGCAGGCCTCGTGGCTTATGGAAGTCGCTAGCCTCGAGCAAGGGATGCCCACACCTTGCCTAGCGAGGGTCACCCTTGCCCACCTAGGCCAAGGCATCCCTCTCCCTAGGTCGGCAAGGCTGGCCCTCTCCTGAAGTCGTCGAAGGGAAAAAGAAGAAAGAAAGAAAAGAAGATAAGAGGCAAAAAAAAAAAATGAAACAAGTAAAGAAGGAAAAGTGAAGAAAAAAAATAAAAATTTGGAAAATATTAAAATATTATTAATAATTATCTACGTTAGTGTTAGCCATGCCTCATAGAAGGTCTGGAGTCCACGTCGGCGATTTCTAATCGAAATTGGTCTGATGGACTCAATTGACAAAACGTAAAAATGTTTAAGACTCAATTGTCATAAAAGATTTAGGACTAGATTAGCAAAAGTACGATAGGTTAGCATTTTTTGACAATTTTCTCCAGAATTTGCAATAGGCCAAGTAGAAGCCTTTGGACCCTTTTGATGTTGCTAAGGCATGCATTCTCAATCAAGTTATCGATGACACGGGAATGGACAACTTCATACTAGAGTGGAGAAAGCCATAGTTCTCTCACTTAGTCATGTGGCGATGGCGCGTTGCACAGCAAATGGCAAATTGGGATCGCACCACGTGCCTAGAGTCGGCTCACAAGTAGTCCAATGGGAAGAGTATCAGAGCTCTGATTCAGCTTCAGGATTGTAGGATTAGGTACGAGACTTACCATTTTGGGAATAATCGTTCAACTCAAGCGATTCGAGGGAGCTGAAATCAAGTTGGGGGCATGTGTCGTTGAGAAGCCTATACCATTGTTGTGTGACGATCAATAGTTATGCGCGCTTCACGTGGTTTATGAGTATCGGGTATTGGAAGTTATGAAAGAAGTGAGAAGAAATTTGTTATTTTGCTTGACAAATTATTGTGGATTTTAAATAATTGCGGACGGTAATGTGAATCTGTCAATTGTAAACAGCCCAAGTCTTCTCCCAGTTGAAAAGATTAATGCTCGTTTTCATAGACAAAGATAACTTGCTTATCCTGAATAAAGTGGGGTGTGTACTGTCATAAGTGACGCCAAGAGAGAGTGTAGAGAAGTAAGAGACAACACAATTGAAACGTCAATGGATAAGTCGCTCTCCACCAATAAGGGATATCAGCAAAAACAAGACATTGTTCTTTCTCAAGCCACAGGCTCAAATAAATATTAATCACACAAATCCTCATTTAGTCATCATAACATGCTTATATAGATGAGCATAGAACAACCCTCCGAGCATGAGTAAACTATTACATAAGAAATAGAGTAGGCATTAAACACATAATGACTTAGGAACTAGAGAACGCATTAAATACATAAAGATTGAACTGTGACTTTTTGAGAACTGCAATATATTTAAGGCTCTTAAATTTGGACTCAAATTTGTTCATTTTCTTGGTCGGCTCAATAAACGTCTTGAAAGATCAACAAACATCAAAGGAAATAATCTAAAATAGCTCCCGATTGGCAGGTAGTCATTGATAATGCTGCCAGCAAGTTGAGATTTTTTTTTTTTACTTTTTTAACTTATTTTTAATTTTAAGATTGAATTTTTTGGTAAAAAGACAATATGGATTTTTTAAATTCTTTTCCCTGTGGACTATTTATTTAAAAAAATCTGCCGTGGACTTTAAATGACGTGGCACTAAAAGATAGAAAGAAAATGCAACATATATATTTTGGCCAAAATTTCTCGCCTTAGCACTAAAATGATCGTTTTTTCTTCGATTTGGCACTGAAGCGATCAAAAAAAATATTGGTGCCAAAATAAGTGACATACATAAATATTGCATTTTACGTGTCAGCAAAAATGCCCACACAGTTTTTTTTAGCAAATTATGAATCCTAAAGTTCCCCTCCAATAAGGGTCTATGGGATGCGTTTGGTTTTTATTATGACCCTAAGATGTAACCAAACCATTTAACTAGAATAAGCATGTCACAACAAAAATATTAAAATAATCACAACCAATTTGACAAAAACAGTAATAAAAGAACGAGTAAAAGATTGAGTTCAACAAAGTAATCTAATACAAGGGGGTCAAAAATATAACATGGTCTAGCCCCA
>JAGVVM010023675.1:0-10300 GCA_019149425.1 Psidium friedrichsthalianum | reverse complement strand
TTCATCCTTCTCCATTTTCAAAAATTAAAATCCAGTCCAAAGCCCTCAGAATTGTCCAATTTCGCTAAAAAGGACCAGAATGCAATTTTTGATTTTTCAAATTAGTCCCTAAAAATGCTTAAAACGCAATTAAAAATTTTCTAGGGACTAAATTGAAAATCGGGCGACGTCACCCTTAGATTTGGCCTTCTGAATCCATTGGTGGGGTCAATTTTTGCAAATAAGGCCATTAAGAGTTTGGATTTTGTGAAATGGATACTCGGGTCGAATTTACAAATTGGGTTTTTATACCAATTCTTAAGGAAATTGGCATGAAAATTCATTTTTCAATAGATTCGATGCCATAAAATTCAATTTCGGGATTTAATTTGAAAAAGTGCGAATTTAAGCGGGGTAATTTGAAGAAAAATTAGCAATTTAAGTCAGTCGGGTGGGACTAGGAGCCTTGACGCGTGCCTTGATTTGAAAGAAGGAGAAGTTTATAAAAAAGCAGGGGGATTCACAGAGATTTTGGGGTGAATCAAAGGAAAATCCTCATTCTGTTGATGGGATTTCGAGGGAGAGATTGTAGGGGGGTCATGATACGCGAAAGGAGTTTAAAAAGGGGATTCCATGGGAGATTTGGGAGCTTTTTTTGCGGGTTGCCATTAAAGGAGGGTCGAGAGCTTTAGGAGCTTCGTCAAACCTTATAACGAAGAATCGAGTCCTAGAATTGGCACCACAAGTTTCCGGAAGCTCGGGAGAATCATTAGGATTAAACGGTAAGTCTCTTCGCTGTCACTGTGACTAAACGCCATTGATGGGTGGTTGAAGGTCCGTCAATGGCGGATTCTGCATTCCTTTACTGTTCTTCGCATTTCTTGGCTTAAAACACTCCTACGGTTGTACTGATCTCATTCCTGCCTTGTCTTTGCATCTTCGTCGCATAAAAAACCCCGACCACCCTCTCTACTCTTGAACTGGTTGCGAGCTCATACACGCGTCTCCCGTGTTAAACAGAGCCGCACGACCCTCAGGTAAGTCCCTCGTGTCTCGTGGATGCTCTTCGCTTGATTTATGTAGTACATTAACACGCGTCCGCTGATGTTTGACTCTTCGCCGGAATAGTCTCCGGCCGAAGTAACAGAGGTAGTTTCGGGCAATTTTTAAGGTTTAAAGTTTGGGTACGCACGTCTTAGGATGATTAGGAATGAATTTGGCTCAGGTACGAGGAGTTTCCATTAGGTTTTGGGCCATTTTTAGGCCTGCCGGCGAGACACCGGCGATTTAAGCCGGCGCCGGTCATCCTCAACCTAGGGAAGGTTGACTAGTCAATGCTGACGTGGCACCGACATGGCCGTCACATCGGATGCCATGTCGGCTCGATTATTATAATCGATTGGGCTGAATAATGGACTTAATCCGACAGTGAGGGACAATACACGTGTCGAGATCCGAAATTTCCGAGAATAAAAGTCTTAATTTCTATTATCCGATAAAAAATGGACGGGTCAGATCAATTCAACCCAAAGCCTCGACCGTCGGATCCTTAGTCTAAGACGGACGGTGGCGATTGGTTCACAGGTATGATTTCGGCCGTAGATCTCGGCATAGGGAATAGGCGGTCAGATCGACGGCACGTGGCAAGATTTAGACCATAGGATTAAATTTGAGTTGGAAAATAAAACATAGGATAAAAATTGAATAAAAAATCCGAAAAATCAAAAATAATACCAAAACTACGTCGTTTTTGCGTCGGGTTTAGGATAGTGGGCCATGGGCCGGGTTTGGTTAGTGGGCCGGGTCAAGTCGACCCGGTCCGTATAATCAGAGGTAGAAAATATAAAAAAAAATTAAAATAATAATAATAAAATTCAAAAAAAAATCAAATTAAAAAATAAAAAAATAGGAAAACTAATAAAAGTTAAAACTGCGTCGTTTTGGGTCAAGGATTTAAGGTCGGGTCCGCGAGTCAAACGGACCGGGTCAACCAGACCCGGCCAGGAAAATTGTACAAAAAATAATAGAAAATAATAATAAAAGATCAAAAAATAAAGGAAAAATACAAAAAAAATTAGAAAAATCTTCAAAAAATAAAAAATTCAGAAATCGTAGGGAAAATCGTAAAAAATTTTAGAAAAACATTAGAAAATTCAAAAATTAGGAATAATGGGAAAATAATAAAATAATAAAATAAAAATAGGAAAATAAATAAATAAATCCATAAAAATCATAAAAAATTTTCAGAAAATATAAAAAAAAGTGTCAAAAATAAAAGGGAAATTTTAAATAAATGAATAGGTAAATAGAAAATAAAAATAAAATTTCAAAAAAGATCAGAAAATTTCAGGAAATACAAAAAATAAAGGAAAAGTAAAAAAAATTCTAGAAAATTTGGGAAATTCTAGAAAAATTCTAAAAAAAATTGGAAAATAGAAAAACCGTGGAGAAGTCTAAAAAATTCCCCCAAAAAAAGAAAAGTCCTTAAAAAATCATAAAAAAACTAAAAAAAAATTCAGAAAAAATTCAAGAAAATTCTAAAAAAATTGAAAAACCAAAAAAATTCTCAAAAATTTGAAAATTAAGGAAAAACCGTGCCCAATTGGTTTGATCTCTTTTCACATTTTTGACCTCCCGAACCTTAGGAAATTATCATTTTGCCCCTCTAGCCAACTTGACCCAAATTTTCCAAATCACTCTAGAACTTAGTTGGCATTCTTCTTAGGATCCTGAGACTCAACTAGGATCTTACTCGGCTTGTTTTGACTTGATGTGATTCTTTTATTCATTGATTGCGTAATTATTTCTTATGGTTGTGATTGATAGGTTAACTTCCTCACTCGCATGAACCCCTTAGATCTTTAGGACTCCCCCCATCCAGAAAACACCTGCATTAATTCCTTAAGATAGAAAATCACTCAACTCAGGTACCGAAAGGGTGTCGATAGCAATATTGACGTAACTAAGTCCCTGAATCTAGATCTCTGATTTTCATAGAATCGAACTATCTCTCTCAATCGTTCGATAGGGTTTCCAGTCATACCCTTCGATAAATGACTAGTGGCGAATCCGATGGCATACACACCATTCACATGTACCCGACCACACTAAGGTCGACCTCCATTTAAAAATTTTCCTGACGCAATTTGGTATGGGCCTGGGAGGGCCCGAGCTAGGCCCAGATATCAAAATGGGCCTAGCAATCCATTAGCTCCCTCGAGATCCAGAAATCTCGGAGGGTCGCGACAGATGTGTGCTAAATGCACCGATCAGGTCCTAAGCGCAAACGAGTTTCGGACTAGAATTGATACTACGCTAACGCATCCATTCTAAAATAATTCTATTTATTCTAATTCTAAGGACTGAGTATTGACCGAAGGCATTTCGGAAATTTTCTTCTCACGTCTTACTTCGCGACGTATACCGGCTATTTGCCCGACTGGCAACGCTTCTGCGGCTAAATCCAATTCTCCATTGTAACCATCATAAAAATTCGATTGTCTAAGATCGGAATTCATTTCACGGCCAAATCCATTAAATCACGACTCTGCCAAAATCTCAGACCAACGGGCGGCTATTTAGAAAAATTTCCTAGGTAGCCATTCCCTTTCGGTTAGTTGTCCCAGGGTAGCTAATCCTGAGTGAGTATCGATTAGAGCGTACTAATGAAATATATCCATTCATTCTGAAATCCCGATAATTGGGTCGAATTTTCAGACTGTCACAACTCGCATCCGCCTGGTCCACTATCTGCGACGGCCTAAGAAATCCATCGCGACCAGATGGCGCATCTACCAAACGTAAACTTGCGAAAGCTAAATCTCCAACCTAGACATGCACACATGCGATAATGGGGTAGGGGGAAGCACAAGGGTACATAGATACAACAACACCAGTACATACATATATCATCAAGCGTTAGGTACAGACCACCAAAAGGGAAAATACAAGACACGGTCCAAAACCCTACGCTCAACCTAACATCCATAGCCTAGGGCCAAAACTCCTGGACGGTGTCGCTCCGGTCGGGCGGCTACGGCAACTCCTCAAGGTCGTACTCCTCCTCGTACTCGGGAGAGGGAAGGCTCGGAGTCCATAGGATCTCCCTCCTCGTGTCCATCTACCTTCATATGCCCCTCAGAAGGTTGCTCTTGGCTCGGCTCGGGATCAACGACGTCTCCACCATAGGTCACGGGGCGAAATGGGTAGGGTCTCCCTCATCCTCGATGGGTATGTCGAAATCTCGCACGGGACCCTCGAACTCAAAACCCTACCTCAAACCAACCCTCGTACATATGAGGAACCCCAAATGGTCCACCCTCGTCCACCCAAATGGTCGTGTGGTGTCTGGTCCAAACAGTACCATCGGCCCGGTAAAATGTCGAATCTTGGTCTATATCTCCATGGGGGGACCAAAAAGAATCAGAAGTGCACTCATCACTGCGATCGGGGGTCTAAAAAGATTAGCAACCAACGCTAGTGAGTTAAAGACTCAATAAGCTCACCACTAATCCTATCGTAGAGTAAGGTATGCTCAACGGTCGGTCCTAACCAGACACTCTAGGACTAGTCGATGCTCTTCCTCTAAACCATATCTCTCAACGACTACGCGACTAAACAATCATGTGCGAACCAAACAAAATCATGTCATATATATATATATATATATATATATGTATATATATAAACGGTATGCCATGCCCTTTGCTTCGAAATACAAAGTATGATGCTCAATGCACAATGTTCGATGCCCGGCATCAGAATGCGTTTGTCACGCCCTGAACCCTACGAGCTCGTGACATCCCGCCAGTGTTGTCACTCGCATCCGCCTGGCTCACGATCTGTGACGGCCTAGGTAACAATCGCAGCCAAACGACGCATCTGCCTTGCGTAACCTGGGGAAGCTAATCTCCAATAATCTCTAACCCATACATGCATACATACGATAATGGGGTAGAAGAAGGAGGTACGCAGTCTTACAATGACAGCCAAACACAATACACACACACACACACACACACACATATATATATATATATATATATATATATAAGAGCGTTAGGTACAGAACCACCAAAAGAGGATGCCAAAATACAACCCAAAAATCTATGCCCGGTCAGTGTCACGCCCCGAATCCTACGGGCTCGCGACATCACGCTAACACTCGTGTCCGCCTGGTCCATTGTCCGCGATGGCCAGGAAAATCCATCGCGACCAGACGACGCATCTACCAAACATAAACCTGCAGAAGCTGATCTCCAATCCATACAAGCATACATACAATATGGGGTAGAAGGGAACAAGGGAAGCGGTAAACATTAACAGCCAAATACAACACATATATTTATAAGAGCGTTAGGTACAGACCACCAAAAGAGGAAACCAAAAATGCAACCCAAAAATCTACGCTCGGTCAGACCACTCAACCTAGGGTCTATCATCTAGTCCTGGTCGATCTCGCTCCAATCTGACTGACAGGGGAGCTCCTCTGGGTCCTCCTCGTACTCTGGAGAGGAAGGCTCGGTGTCCATTGGGTCGCCCTCGGCGTGGCCATCTCATCACCATCCGTCCTGGCGACGGCAGCTGCTCCGAACGGCTCGAGGTTAAGTTACTCTCCTCCATAGGTAGCAGGACGAAGAAGAGTAGGGTCATCCTCCTTTGACATCGAACATCGAAAGCTCACACGGGCCCCACGAAGACCTATGAGTCAATGCTCATCCTTTCCGGAGTATCCTTAAAATGAATCTTTGGGTGCCTATTCAAAGAGCATTTATGTCAGGCAACAGCCATACGACAGGCAGGTAAGTGCCAGGTAAACTGTTCTCTCCACCTCCCACTCACTTCATAAAAAAGCCTCCTCAAACCTAGTTTGATCAGAAATGCAACACAGAGAGAGGTATTGGAGATCAAAATATCACGACTCTTTTGTATTTTCTTAGGTGAGTCGATTAGAACTCAGGTGGTCATCTTGTCTTTGAAATGAACCTCTACCGAACTCCCTTTCAAAGAGGGGCAGCGTGTTGATGTTGACATGATTTAATCACATTTTCTCTTTAAAATTATAAAAAAATCCATAAAAATTCATTAAAATTAAAAATCAACTTGGGGACCTTGGCTAAGCCTAGAGAACCAATTTGATCAAAAAATGATTTTTCATATTTTAGTATTTTTCGCATTTTTATTTTTGAAAATTAATAAAAAAATCCATAAAATTTGTAAAATTAAAAAAAATCAACTTTGAGGACCTTGGCAAGCCTAGGGAACCAATTTTGACAAAAATAATAATTTTTCATATTTTCATATTTTTTTTAGCATTTTTATTTTCGAAAATTCATAGAAAATCAAGAAAAAATGGGAAAATTGCAAAATTAACTTTGAAGCCTTGGCCAAGCTAGGAAACCAATTTTGACAAAAAAAATGTTTTCATATTTTTCATTTTTTAATATTTTTTTGAAATTAGGAAAATATTTAAAAATAATAGCATTTGAAGCCACAAAAATATGAAAAAATAGTTAGTATTTTTCTTTTAATTTTCTCTTCATTTTGACCAAAGATTTGCAAAATTAATTTAGAATCGAGAATTACTTTGTTAATCTCATTTTTAGATTATTTAAAAAATTATAGAAAATTCATTTTAGCTCTGTAATTTTCGATTTTTACATTTTTGGAGTCATGACATTGTCCTGTAATAGTCCAAATTTTTCAATGGCTTGATGGTACAATTTTATTATCACGTTCGATTTTCCGAATTCAATTAATCATTTGACGGGTCCCCCTCTCTCTCTCTCTCTCTCTCTGAGAGTCTCTCTCAGAGCGTGCTCCTGCACTCTGAGCATGAACAAGTTCGTTCCGAAGACCGTTGCAGGTAAATTTAGGTGGCAAAAGACTCCGAAAGGGAGAAAGTTGAAAAAACCCTTTCGAAGAAAGTTGAAAGAAACTTCCGAAGAAAGTTGACTACTTGAAGTGGAGGCATGTTGGTTTCTATTTATCTTTTCTTTATATTCAGATAATGTCTGGGTGAAAGATCATGTTAACGATCGTCATACTTTGACTATTCAGGCATTGATTTTCTGACCAACTTGAATAGATCAGAAGTTTTCCTCACGTTTCCAACACCTTGATCATGTTTCCATTAGATTCTTACCAACTTGTCATGGTATTTAAGGTCTTAGTGTGTGCAAGTAAATGAGGGATGATACAAATGTGAGTTAGGGTCTTTCTTTTCTGAGGGATTAGAGGGGTGGAAAAGTTGGAGTCAGCCACTTTTGAATCCTCTTGGGGAGCGAAAGTTATGCAGGAAGTCTCCCAGCAGTTTCCGATCAACAGAGATTCAAAGTGGTCTAACGCACGCCATGTCTCAAAAGACTCAGAAAATCTCAAAAATTAGGAGACAGACCATTTCGACTGCCAATCCTATTTTTGATGATTTTCCTTCCTGATCTTCTTGAAATGATGATTTTGCCTCTTATGAGCAAATTGTCTCTGAAAAATCAGAGAAATAATTTCGAAAAATTCTGAGAAATTGTGGGAATAAGAAATAACACATTCAACTGGTTTGACCTGTTTCAATTCCCAATCTTTGAAAGATGACCATTTTACCCTTCTGGTCAGTTTGATCCAAATCTATTCGAGTCTCCTCAAATGAATTTTCATTAAATTGGTACCGAAAGGGCGTTAGAGTAATCTAACGTAACCAGTCCCCGAACTCATGATCTCTGGTTCGTAGGAATAAAGTATTCTCCCGATACTTTATTGGGTGTCTAATCAACCTACCATAAAATGATTAGTGGCGACTCCAAATTCTAAAATCATTCAAACAAAAATCCAAAGTCGCGATTCGGTAGAGGCTTAGGAGGGTCCGCGTTAGGTTAGTTAATCTAATTAACCTGATAATCCGTTCTCCCGATCGATCGAAATAAATCCAAATTTCTTTCGGGGCGCGATACCTACCCCTAGAGTGTCACACCCTGAACCCCATGAGCGCGCGCGACATCTGCACAACGACGGTCGACACATGCGACATCCCAGGACTGTCGCCAACCTAGAAACCTTAATATCTAAATTAAACGCCAGCGGAAGTGATACGTTACCCCTAACAACGAATGAGCAAGGACTAGCGCAACCACAACACCTCATATATTACATAATCTTAGCTCCATATTACACTTGAATATCAACTTTACAAAGATTAACGACAACAACAACCCAAGGTGACCACATTCATCAGCAACCACCGATTCACCATCAATTGTCCTAGCCAACTGGGTACTCCGCCACCTAGATATCAAATCTCGTGGTATCCCTGTCATGCTTATGTTCTAGGGTCTGAAAAATAAGGGCAATCACCTATGAGAACAAATCTCAGTAAACTAACCCTCTAGATCCCTTCTCAGAATACCAAACACCCTCAGACCCAACTCAGGCACTCAACTCAGTATTCAAAATCAGAGGGCCAGAAATATCAATCAGATCCAATTCGGGACCACAATCTCAAACCAAGATTTCAAACAACAGCCAATCAATGGCTCGATATAAATAATCAGACATTTAAATCGAACACATCCAATCCATGCTCAAATATTATTTTGAACACGAATACAGGCCCCAAATATGTGAATAGTAATATAAAATATTGTTCGGGCCCTATTTTGCATAAAATGCTCCAAAATCCATTTTTTGGTACTCGATCCACACAGGACCCATTAAAACTTGTCATTTCCAAATCGAAATCAAATTGGGCAGCACGTGAACAGTGTTCGTGGGTCATGAGCAGTTATTCAAAACACTATTTGGCCCGTTTTTGCACTAAATCTCCTAAAAATCCATTTTTCGGTACACGAACTTCGTGAGACCACATCAATCACCACAAACAGCTATATCCAGCCAAGACAGCAACATACCAAGCCCAAATAATATACCACAGCCACATCACGGAATCGATTGGCACAAATACGCCAATTTCGGCAATTTTCCTAAATCGATTTACCTTGAATCGGATCCTAGAGTTAGTCCATGGCATGTACAACATTCTAATCGAGAAATAAAGGTTTAAATTACCTAATCGAGGCTGAAATAGAGCTGAGAAAGCGGTGGAAACGGCGGCGACGAAAAAGGTACGACGAATTCGGTGGATTTCGTCCAAACCGGGGCTCATCAAGGGCCGAACGGGGTGGTTCTCAAGCTGAAAATAAATGTTCATATGAAAATGAGCTCTAAGGGTCGCTGGGGTCAACATATATCAACATGAGCCCTATATCAAATTCGGGTAACAAAAGACTAGTTCGTCGTCGACCGGAAAAACGGAAAGCAGATTGTAAAGTCAAACGACCTCGGATCGAAGTGATTCAAAGTTCTATGAACTCATCTCGGATAGGAGTACAACATATTCAAAAATCACGAAAATTCAACAGTTGGATTTCCGTCGGTTCCCATTGAAGTGGTGTGCAGAAAACTAGAATTCAGCAGGAGAGAGAGAGAAATCGAAAATTCTAGAGAGAGAGAGGAGCGAGAAGGTTCTGGTGATAACATGGAAGAAAGAGAGAGAGAGAGAGAGAGAGAGAGAGAGAGAGAGAGAGCAGATTATCTCTAAGGGCAATTATTAAAAATTACTATTCATTGAAAACCACTTAAAGCTGAACGAATCGATTGATTTTTGGACTATTAGTGAAATTTGGGACTGATAAAACTTGGGCTTCAATTATTTTCAGTCAAAGCCGATTCAAATTGGTCAAAAAGATAATCGACAAGACATTCTTAAAATTCGTGAAATTCAGGATTGGTAAGGGCTCAATCGGTGCTCATTGGCTCAATCGCCATCGGGAAATAACTCGAAATACCACCGAACAAATTTTCTAACCTCGCTAAAATTATAACACCCTCTAGCACGGATTCTAGCACAAACCGGGGACGAGAGATGACAATTTTCAATTTTGCCCTTCTTTAAACACTTTAAAGCCAAACTGCCAATTTCACGCCTTCAAGGCGATGTCCAAATTTTGTCTCTCAATCCTCGAAATCTAATATTATTATATTATAGAGAACCGAAATTCGGGATGTGACAAATCTTCCTCCTTAAGAAGTTTCGTCCTTGAAACTTGTCATTTACTTCCTCCTTAACAAAAGCAAAGCCTTATAGTCATTATCTCACTCAATTATTGGCCTTATTACGCATTCGCTGTGCACTCTGATCGCTTATCCTAGTTACCACATCTCGCGCCCTAACCATTTCAGTCGTTACCCACCTTATTGATCATAAATCTACTTGGCTATATATACACATCGCTTATGATCACCTATGAACGTCTCAAGTTCCTTCTCCACA
>JAGVVM010023674.1:0-12754 GCA_019149425.1 Psidium friedrichsthalianum | reverse complement strand
AATAAATAATAAAAAGAATCAAAAATAGACGGAGAGGAAGAAATTACTGAAAAAAAAAAAAAAATTATGTAAAAAAAAAAAATCTCTTCAAAAAATAAAAAAGTAAAAAAAAAATAAAAAAAAAAAAAAAAAATATAATAAAAAATTAGAAATCTAAAGGGAAAATCGTAAAAAAAAAATTTTTAGAAAAAACACATTATTTTTGTAGAAATTTCAAAAATTAGGAAATAATGGGAAAAACAAAATAATAAAAATAAATAAAATAAATAAAAAATGTGGAAAATAAATACATAAATCCATAAAAATCATAAAAAAATTTTCAGAAAATATAAAAAAAAGTGTCAAAAATAAAGGGAAATTTTAAATAAATGAATAGGTAAATAGAAAATAAAAAATAAAATTTCAAAAAAGATTCAAGATCAGAAAATTTCAGGAAATACAAAAATAAAGGAAAAGTAAAAAAAATTCTAGAAAATTTGGGAAATTCTAGAAAAATTCTAAAAAAAAATTGGAAAATAGAAAAACCGTGGAGAAGTCTAAAAAATTCCCCCCAAAAAAGAAAAGTCCTTAAAAAAATCATAAAAAACCTAAAAAAAAAAATTCAGAAAAAATTCAAGAAAATTCTAAAAAAATTGGAAAACCCAAAAAAATTCTCAAAAAATTTTGAAAATTAGGAAAAACCGTGCCCCAATTGGTTTGATCTCTTTTCACATTTTTGACTCCCGAACCTTAGGAAATTATCATTTTGCCCCTCTAGCCAACTTGACAAATTTTCCAAATCACTCTAGAACTTAGTTGGCATTCTTCTTAGGATCCTGAGACTTCAACTAGGATCTTACTCTCCGCTTGTTTTGACTTGATGTGATTCTTTTATTCATTGATTGCGTAATTATTTCTTATGGTTGTGATTGATAGGTTAACTTCCTCACTCGCATGAACCCCTAGATCTTTAGGACTCCCCCCATCCAGAAAACACCTGCATTAATTCCTTAAGATAGAAAATCACTCAACTCAGGTACCGAAAGGGTGTCGATAGCAATATTGACGTAACTAAGTCCCTGATCTAGATCTCTGGTTTTCATAGAATCGAACTATCTCTCTCATCGTTCGATAGGGTTTCCAGTCATACCCTTCGATAAATGACTAGTGGCGAATCCGATGGCATACACAACCATTCACATGTTACCCGACCACCTAAGGTCGACCTCCATTTAAAATTTTCCTGACGCAATTTGGTATGGGCCTGGAGGGCCCGAGCTAGGCCCAGATATCAAAATGGGCCTAGCAATCCATTAGCTCCCTGAGATCCAGAAATCTCGGGAGGGTCGCGACAGATGTGTGCTAAATGCCCGATCAGGTCCTAAGCGCAAACGAGTTTCGGACTAGAATGATACTACGCTAACGCATCCATTCTAAATAATTCTATTTATTCTATTCTAAGGACTGAGTATTGACCGAAGCCATTTCGAAAATTTTCTTCTCACGTCTCTTACTTCGCGACGTATACCGGCTATTTGCCCGACTGGCAACGCTTCTGGGGCGCGAATCCAATTCTCCATGTAACCATCATAAAAATTCGATTGTCTAAGATCGGAATCATTTCACGGCCAAATCCATTAATCACGACTCTGCCAAAATCTCAGACCAACGGGCGGCTATTAGAAAAATTTCCTAGGTAGCCATTCCCTTTCGGTTAGTTGTCCCAGGGTAGCTAATCCTGAGTGAGTATCGATTAGAGCGTACTAATGAAATATATCCATTCATTCTGAAATCCCGTAATTGGGTCGAATTTTCAGACTGTCACAACTCGCATACCGCCTGTTCCACTATCTGCGACGGCCTAAGAAATCCATCGCGACCAGATGGCGCAATCTACCAAACGTAAACTTGCGAAAGCTAAATCTCCAACCTAGACATGCACACATGCGATAATGGGGTAGGGGGGAAGCACAAGGGTACATAGATACAACAACACCAGTACATACAATATCATCAAGCGTTAGGTACAGACCACCAAACGGAAATACAAACACGGTCCAAAAAACCTACGCTCAACCTAACATCCATAGCCTAGGGCCAAAACTCCTGGACGGTGTCGCTCCGGTCGGGCGGCTACGGCAACTCCTCAAGGTCGTACTCCTCCTTCGTACTCGGGAGAGGAAGGCTCGGAGTCCATAGTATCTCCCTCCTCGTGTCCATCTACCTTCTATGCCCCTCAGAAGGTTGCTCTTGGCTCGGCTCGGGATCAACGACGTCTCCACCATAGGTCACGGGGCGAAATGGGTAGGGGTCTCCTCATCCTCGATGGGTATGTCGAAATCTCGCACGGGACCCTCGAACTCAAAACCCTACCTCAACCAACCCTCGTACATTGAGGAACTCCAAATGGTCCACCCTCGTCCACCCAAATGGTCGTGTGTTGTCGGTCCAAACATCCTCGGCCTCGGTAAAATGTCGAATCTTGGTCTATATCTCCATGGGGGACCAAAAAGATTCAGAAGTGCACTCGATCACTGCGATCGGGGTCTAAAAAGATTAGCAACCAACGCTAGTGAGTTTAAAGACTCATAAGCTCACCCTATCCTATCGTAGAGTAAGGTATGCTCAACCGTTCGGTCCTAACCAGACACTCTAGGACTAGTCGACTCCTCTTCCTCTAACCATATCTCTCAACGACTACGCGACTAAAATCATGTGCGAACAAGACAAACAATCTGTCATATATATATATATATTATTATGTATATATATAACGGTATGCCATGCCCTTTGCTTCGAAATACAAAGTATGATGCTCAATGCACAATGTCGATGCCCGGCATCAAATGCCCGTTTGTCACGCCCTGAACCCTACGAGCTCGTGACTCCCGCCAGTGTTGTCACCTCGCATCCGCCTGGCTCACGATCTGTGACGCGCCTAGGTAACCGTATCGCAGCCAAACGACGCATCTGCCTTGCGTAACCTGGGGAAGCTAATCTCCAATAATCTCTAACCCATACATGCATACATACGATAATGGGGTAGCAGGAAGGAGGTACGCAGTCTCAATGACAGCCAAACACAATACACACACACACACACACACACACATATATATATATATATATATATATATATAAGAGCGTTAGGTACAGACCCACCAAAAGAGGATGCCAAAATCAACCCAAAAATCTATGCCCGGTCAGTGTCACGCCCCGAATCCTACGGGCTCGCGACATCACGCTAACACTCGTGTCCGCCTGGTCCATTGTCCGCGATGGCCAGGAAAATCCATCGCGACCAGACGACGCATCTACCAAACATAAACCTGCAGAAGCTGATCTCCCAATCCAACAAGCATACATACAATAATGGGGTAGAAGGGAACAAGGGAAGCGGTAAACATTAACAGCCAAATACAACACATATATTTATAAGAGCGTTAGGTACAGACCACCAAAAGAGGAAACCAAAATGCAACCCAAAATCTACGCTCGGCGGCAGACCACTCAACCTAGGGTCTATCATCTAGTCCTGGTCGATCTCGCTCCAATCTGACTGACAGGGGAGCTCCTCTGGGTCCTCCTCGTACTCTGGAGAGGAGGCTCGGTGTCCATTGGGTCGCCCTCGGCGTGGCCATCTATCACCATCCGTCCTGGCGACGGCAGCTGCTCGAACGCTCGGGGTTAAGTTACTCTCCTCCATAGGTAGCAGGACGAAGAAGAGTAGGGTCATCCTCCTTTGACATCGAACATCGAAAGCTCACACGGGCCCCACGAAGACCTATGAGTCAATGCTCATCCTTTCCGGATATCCTTAAAATGAATCTTTGGGTGCTATTCAAAGAGCATTTATGTCAGGCAACAGCCATACGACAGGCAGGTAAGTGCCAGGTAAACTGTTCTCTCCACCTCTCCACTCACTTCATAAAAGCCTCCTCAAACCTAGTTTTGATCAGAAATTGCAACACAGAGAGGTATTGGAGATCAAATATCACGACTCTTTTGTATTTTCTTAGGTTGAGTCGATTAGAACTCAGGTGTCATCTTGTCTTTGAAATGAACCTCTACCGAACTCCCTTTCAAAGAGGGGCAGCTGTTGACCTTGATTTTTAATCACATTTTCTCTTTAAAATTAATAAAAAAAATCCATAAAATTCATAAAATTAAAAAATCAACTTTGGGGACCTTGGCTACCTAGGAACCAATTTTGATCAAAAATGATTTTTCATATTTTTAGTATTTTTCGGCATTTTTATTTTTGAAAATTAATAAAAAAATCCATAAAATTTGTAAAATTAAAAAAAATCAACTTTGAGGACCTTGGCCAAGCCTAGGAACCAATTTGACAAAAATAATAATTTTTCATATTTTCATATTTTTTTTTAGCATTTTTATTTTCGAAAATTCATAGAAAATCAAGAAAAAAATGGGAAAATTGCAAAATTAACTTTGGAAGCCTTGGCCAAGCTAGGAACCAATTTTGACCAAAAATAATTTTTCATATTTTTTTTTTTTAATATTTTTTTGAAATTAGGAAATATTTAATAAATAATAGCATTTGAAGCCACAAAAATATGAAAAAATAGTTAGTATTTTTCTTTTAATTTTCTCTTCATTTTGACCAAAGAAAATTTGCAAAATTTAATTTAGAATCGAGAATTACTTTGTTAATCTCATTTTTAGATTAATTTAAAAAATTATAGAAAATTCATTTTAGCTCTGTAATTTTCGATTTTTACATTTTTGAGTCATGACATTGTCCTGTAATAGTCCAAATTTTTCAATGGCTTGATGGTACAATTTTTTATTATCACTTTCGATTTTCCGAATTCAATTATCATTTGACGGGTCCCCCTCTCTCTCTCTCTCTCTCTCTGAGAGTCTCTCTCAGAGCGTGCTCCTGCACTCTGAGCATGACAAGTTCGTTCCGAAGACCGTTGCGGTAAATTTAGGTGGCAAAAGACTCCGAAGGGAGAAAGTTAAAAAAACCTTTCGAAGAAAGTTGAAAAGAAACTTCCGAAGAAAGTTGACTACCTTGAAGTGGAGGCATGTTGGTTTTCTATTTATCTTTTCTTTTATATTCAGATAATGTCTTGGTGAAAGATCATGTTAACGATCGTCATACTTTGACTATTCAGGCATTGATTTTCTGACCAACTTGAATAGATCAGAAGTTTTCCTCACGTTTCCAACACCTTGATCATTGTTTCCATTAGATTCTTACCAACTTGTCATGGTATTTAAGGTCTTAGTGTGTGCAAGTAATGAGGGGATGATACAATGTGAGTTAGGGTCTTTCTTTTCTGAGGGATTAGAGGGGTGGAAAAGTTGGAGTCAGCCACTTTTGAATCCTCTTGGGGAGCGAAAGTTTATGCAGGAAGTCTCCCAGCAGTTTCCGATCAACAGAGATTCAAAGTGGTCTAACGCACGCCATGTCTCAAAAGACTCAGAAAATCTCAAAATTAGGAGACAGACCATTTCGACTGGCCAATCCTATTTTTGATGATTTTCCTTCCTGATCTTCTTGAAATGATGATTTTGCCTCTTATGAGCAAATTGTCTCTGAAAAATCAGAGAAATAATTTCGAAAAATTCTGAGAAATTGTGGGAATAAGAATAACCACATTCAACTGTTTGACCTGTTTTCAATTCCCATCTTTGAAAGATGACCATTTTACCCTTCTGGTCAGTTTGATCAAATCTATTCGAGTCTCCTCAAATGAATTTTCATTAAATTGGTACCGAAGGGCGTTAGAGTAATCTAACGTAACCAAGTCCCCGAACTCATGATCTCTGGTTCGTAGAATAAGTATTTTCTCCCGATACTTTATTTGGGTGTCTAATCAACCTACCATAAAATGATTAGTGGCGACTCCAATTCTAAAATCATTCAAACAAAAATCCAAAGTCGCGATTCGGTAGAGGCTTAGGAGGGTCCGCGTTAGGTTAGTTTAATCTAATTAACCTGATAATCCGTTCTCCCGATCGATCGAAATAAATCCAAATTTCTTTCGGTCGCGATACCTACCCCTAGAGTGTCACACCCTGAACCCCATGAGCGCGCGACATCTGCACAACGACGGTCGACACATGCGACATCCCAGGACTGTCGCCAACCTAGAAACCTTA
Source organism: Psidium friedrichsthalianum (assembly GCA_019149425.1). Taxonomy (NCBI): domain Eukaryota; kingdom Viridiplantae; phylum Streptophyta; class Magnoliopsida; order Myrtales; family Myrtaceae; genus Psidium; species Psidium friedrichsthalianum. The sequence goes on along the minus strand of JAGVVM010023674.1, from coordinate 6,643 downwards.
ATATCTAAATTAAACGCCAGCGGAAGTGATACGTTACCCCTAACAACGAATGAGCAAGGACTAGCGCAACCACAACACCTCATATATTACATAATCTTAGCTCCATATTACACTTGAATATCAACTTTACAAAGATTAACGACAACAACAACCCAAGGTGACCACATTCATCAGCAACCACCGATTCACCATCATTGTCCTAGCCACTGGGTACTCCGCCACCTAGATATCAAATCTCGTGGTATCCCTGTCATGCTTATGTTCTAGGGTCTGAAAAATAGGGCAATCACCTATGAGAACAAATCTCAGTAAACTACCCTCTAGATCCCTTCTCAGAATACAAACACCCTCAGACCCAACTCAGGCACTCAACTCAGGTATTCAAAATCAGAGGGCCAGAAAATATCAAATCAGATCCAATTCGGGACCACAATCTCAAACCAAGATTTCAAACAACAGCCAATCAATGGCTCGTATAAATAATCAGACATTTAAATCGAACACATCCAATCCATGCTCAAATATTATTTTGAACACGAATACAGGCCCCAATATGTGAATAGTAATATAAAATATTGTTCGGGCCTATTTTGCATAAAATGCTCCAAAATCCATTTTTTGGTACTCGATCCACACAGGACCCATTAAACTTGTCATTTCCAAATCGAAATCAAATTGGGCAGCACGTGAACAGTGTTCGTGGTCATAGCAGTTATTTCAAAACACTATTTGGCCCGTTTTTGCACTAAATCTCCTAAAAATCCATTTTTCGTACCGAACTTCGTGAGACCCACATCAATCACCACAAACAGCCTATATCCAGCCAAGACAGCAACATACCAAGCCCAATAATATAACACAGCCACATCACGGAATCGATTTGCACAATACGCCAATTTCGGCAATTTTCCTAATCGATTTACCTTGAATCGGATCCTAGAGTTAGTCCATGGCATGTACAACATTCTAATCGAGAATAAAGGTTTAAATTACCTAATCGAGGCTGAAATAAGAGCTGAGAAAGCGGTGGAAACGGCGGCGACCGAAAAGGTACGACGAATTCCGTGGATTTCGTCCAAACCGGGGCTCATCAAGGCCGAACGGGTGGTTCTCAAGCTGAAAATAAATGTTTTCATATGAAAATGAGCTCTAAGGGTCGCTGGGGTCAACATATATCAACATGAGCCCTATATCAAATTTCGGGTAACAAAAGACTAGTTCGTCGACTGAAACGGAAAAGCAGATTTGTAAAGTCAAACGACCTCGGATCGAAGTGATTCAAAGTTCTATGAACTCATCTCGATAGGAGTACAACATATTCAAAAATCACGAAAATTCAACAGTTGGATTTCGTCGGTTCCCATTGAAGTTGGGGCAGAAAACTAGAATTCAGCAGGGAGAGAGAGAGAAATCCGAAAATTCTAGAGAGAGAGAGGAGAGAGAATGTTCTGGTGATAATCATGGAAGAAAGAGAGAGAGAGAGAGAGAGAGGAGAGAGAGAGAGAGAGCAGATATTATCTCTAAGGGCAATTATTAAAATTACTATTCATTGAAAACCCCTCCCCCCCGACGACCGCATCTCGGTCGCTTGCTGGAGGCCCTCCATTCACACTCCCCCCGCTCCTCCCCCCCCCCCCGCCTCCCCCCCCCCCTCCCTCCCCCTCTCTTCCTTCCCGTTCCCTCACCTGCTCAACTTCCCCCCCCCATCGCCTAAGGTGCCCCCCCCAACTTTTTCCCGGGCAGAAAATACCCCCGCATTTTCTGTCAATCGGTGCTCATTTGGGCTCAATCCGCCATCGGGAAATAACTCGGAAATACACACCAAACAAATTTTTTAACACTCGCTCTAAAAATTACTAACACCCTTAGCCTACGGATTCTAGCAACAAAACGGGAGCGATGATGGACAATTTCAATTTGCCCTTTCTATAAACATTTAAAGCCAAACTGCCAATTTCACGCCTTTCAAGGCGATGTCCAAATTTGTCTCTCAATCCTCGACAATCTAATATTATTATATTAATAGACAACCGAAATTCGCGGATGTGACAAATCTTCCCTCCTTAAGAAGTTTTCGTCCTTGAAACTTGTCATTTACTTCCTCCTTAACAAAGCAAAGCCCTTATAGTCATTATCTCACTCAATTATGTGGCCTTATTACGCTTTCGCTGTGCACTCTGATCGCTTATCCTCCTTAGTTACCACATCTCGCACTCGTAAACCCATTCTCAGGGTCGTTACCCACATTAAGGATCAAAATCTACTTGGCGTTTATTACTAGGCCACTCGCTTCATGATCACTCTTATGAACGCTCAAGTTCGCTTCTCACACTCATTAATTCACATAACATCACTCAACAACTTACAAGTCCAGTATATATTCAAGCAGATCATTCCTTATCACTACAGATTGTACTATGTCGTTTTGCCAATTCTCGATGCTAGAACCACATGCCATGCCAGGAATGGGATTCTGTTGGTTACGATCCGTTCAAACGCATTTCACGTAATTCACACCCCCCACGACGCGATAGGATTACTCGCCGACTCGCCGTGGGGTTCTCATCACAAACCCACCATGATCACACAACAGGGGTCCTCTCGATCACGACGGAGGTACACAATAAATGCTCGGACTTTCACCAACATCCACAAGGCATTCAGGCATTCCTCAATCAAGGCATCTCAATTCCATTTAGATTTTTCATCCACATTTCCATTCTTCATGTGCAATGCTATGCATTTTTTCTAAAAACATTTGTTTTTTTGAAAACCAACTTTAATTCAATGTAGCTTTCAAAATAAGTCAGACTTCACACACTGCCTAAACCCACTTTTCAATGCGGACTAGGTCATTCCTGCCCCCGTCGCCATCTTGAAGCTGCTAGGAAGCCGCACCTTGTCCGAGCTCTCTCTAGCTCCGGCGTTCACTCCCCGCCCTCATCAAACCGGGTCGTTACATGCCCACCAGCTTTCCCTAGTCGTCCCAAGTCAGGCACCTACTAAGAAGATCCGTTCAACACATCCCATACCGTGTCTCACTACAGTTTTTTAGGCATTCCCGTACAGCTTGTCCTATACCAAGAGATGGTTTATCAAGCCAACAAAACAATGCATGATTATGCATGTACATTTCTCAAACTTCAAATTTGATGCGGATCAAAATATGCAATGCATGATTGTCCTCACTGACTCAAATACTACCACTTCACATCAAGCCTCTTTAGGCTTACATTATCGATCACTATACTGCCCCCATCAAGCACAAAAGATCATCAAGCCTATACATTGATCGGTAAAGTTCTCATCCAACAAGCGGCCACAAGGCAACTATCGCTAGTACACAAACAACTGGGGCTTAGGTTCTCACCTCAAGTCTAATCGCACCTACAACTTAGCAGAATCACTGCAAATCATTCCGCATCAAACGATTCAAGCCTAGCAATCATAGGCATACTCATGCGGCAACAAGACTTGCTCAAAGCTAGCGGACAACCCTAGGGTCTATCTACTTGATTATCCATAGATCAACACCCTTATCGCTCCAAACTCAAATACACTTCTGGTCGAGCTATCCTTACTCTAATCGTTAACTCCTTATCACCCCACTGACTAGCTCTGATACCAAAACTTGGATGTCACGCCCCGAACCCCATGAGCACGCAACATCTGCACAACGACGGTCGAACATTGACATCCCAGAACTGTCGCCGACCTAAAAACCTTAATATCCAAAATTAAAACACAGCGGAAGCGATACCCTACCCCTGACAACGAATGAGCAAGGACTAGCGCAACACAAACACCTCATATATTACATAATCTTGCTCCATATTACCACTGAATATCAACTTTACAAAGATTAACGACAACAACAACTAGGAAGACCACATTCATCAGCACCACCGATTCACATCAATTGTCCTCGCCAACTAGGGTACTCCGCCACTTGGATATCAAATCTCATGGTATCTCTGCCATGCTTATGTTCTAGGTCTGAAAAATAAGGACAATCACCTATAAGAAATAATCTCCAGTAAACGAACCTCTAGATCCATTCTCAAGATACCAAACACCCTCAGACCCAACTCAAGCAGTCAACTTAGGTGTTCAAAATCACAGGGCCAGAGAAAATATCAAATAGCGTCCAATTCGGGACCACATCTCAAATCATGATTCAAATACAGCCAATCAATGGCTCGATATAAATAATCATACATTAAAATCGAACAACATCCAATGTCCATCCTCAAATATTATTTGAACACGAATACGGCCCCAAATATTTGAAATAGTAATATAAAATATTGTTTCTCGGGCTATTTTGCATAAAATGCTCCAAAAACCATTTTTTGGTACTCGATCCACACAGGACCCATTAAACTTGTCATTTACAAATCGAAATCAAATTGGGCAGCACTGTGAACAGTGTTCATGGATCGTGAACAGTGATTTCAAAATACTATTTGGCCCGTTTTTGCACACTAAAATCTCCCAAAAATCTATTTTTCGGTACGGACAACTTCGCGGGACCCACATAATCACATAAACAGCATATCGAGCCAAGACAGCAACATACTAAGCCCAAATAATATATAACAGCCACATCACGGAATCGATTTGCACAAATACGCCAATTTTCGGCAATTTTCCTAAATCGATTACCTCGAATCGGACCCTAGAGTAGTCCATGGCATGACAATTTCTAATCGAGAAATAGATATTTAACTTACCTAATCGAGGCTGAAATAGAGCTGAGAAAGTGGTGGAAACTGCGGTGAATGCGCGGCGACCGAAAGGCACGACGGATTCCGATGGATTTTTCTTCCAAATCGGGGGCTGACAAGGGTCCAAAGGGGTGGTAATCAAGCTGGAAAATAAATATTTTCACATAAAATGAGCTTTAGGGGTCGCTGGGGTCAACATATATCAACATGAGCCCTTTATCAAATTCAGGTAACAAAGACTAGTTCATCGACTGAAACGGAAAAGCATATTTGGAAGGTCAAACAATCTCGCGATCGAAGTGATCACAGTTCTGTAAACTCACCTCGAATAGGAGTACAATATATCCAAATCACGAAAATCAAAGATCGATCGGATTTCCGTCGGCGGCCGATCAAAGTTGGTGGCATGGAGAAAGCTGGAATTCAGCAGGTGAGAGATCGAGAGTCTGAAATTCTGAGAGAGGAGAGAAATTCTGAAATCTGGAAGAAAGAGAGAGAGAGAGAGAGGAGAAGTGACTGTGCATGATGAGGAGAATCGAGATGGAGAGAGAGAAGAGGAGAGCATGAGATGAGTGCGACGTGATTGAAGAGGTATTATCTTTACGGGCAATTATTAAAAATTACTATTAATTGAAAACGAATTAAAGCTGAACGATCGACTGATTTTTGGACTATCAGTGGAAAAATTGCGGACTGGTAAAACTTGGGCTTCTACTTTCGGTCAAGCTGATCAAGTTGGTCAAAAAGATGACCGAAGAGATATTTCTTGAAATTCGTTGTGAAATTTCACGACTGGTAAGGGCTCAATCGGTGCTCATTTGTCTCAATCGCGATCGGGAAAAACTCGGAATATCACCGAACAATTTTCTAGCCTCGCTAAATTACTAACACCCTTTAGCCATGGATTCTAGCACAAAACGGGAGCGAGAGATGTCAATTTTCAATTTTGCCCTTCCTTTACACACTTTGAAGCCAAACTGTCAATTTCACGCCTTTCAAGGCGATGTCAAATTTTGTCTCTCAATCCTCGAAAATTCTAATATTATTATATTATAGACAACCGAAATTCGGGATGTGACATAGAGCCTCCTCGACTACCAATGCCACAGGTTCACAATGGTAACATCACACCACCTACTGAACTAACTCAGCCAATTTGAGGATTAGACGCCATTTCCTCTAGCAAATTACACGCGAACACGTTGCCAACGACAAGCCCACTCTCCCTTATGGCCGAACTACCCTTGCACTACTTTGGTATCCTCTCCCTCCAGACTCGTGTACTCACATCTGTATATCTACTACCCTTCCCCCTACTCATAGACTAGAACCGCCCACCGACAATACGACCTCTAACAGCACACCCCTCTCACATGCATTCTTGGGTTCCTACGCCAAACTAAGTTACTGTCGGTTTTTGCGACAACCAATTGCAACCATCATTAGCCTTTCATGCAAGAGCCGATCGAGATGTCTAAAAACTGTGATGAAGCGTGGTATGGGACACGGGAACGGGATTCTCTCTGGCTGTGGGTAACTAGGACAACTGTCGCACCAAGAAATGAGGAGGGACGGCGGAGTGGCGCCGGGGCAGGAGGACCGAATCAAGGAGCGGCTCCACAGGCTTCTAGTGAGGGTGCGACGAATAGAGTCGGGCACTGGGGGCATCGTCAGGGAGTCTAGTGTGTCTTACGAGTCCAATTGCTTTAAAAGCTGCAGCGAACTTAATGCATATTCATGTCAGTAGACGCGACGCAGGCGGAAAGCAGATGTTAGCATAGGATTTCAAATTCCGGAAATTGGAATTTTATTGGTTTAGGTGTGAAAAATGGGATAGTAAAAATTGAGCAAATAGGGGCAGAAGACCCAGTGCTGGTGCGTCGAGTTCAAGGGCTCCTGCACCTGAGGGAGAACCC
>JAGVVM010023671.1:0-10611 GCA_019149425.1 Psidium friedrichsthalianum | reverse complement strand
AATGCCTTTCCGAGATCAGAGACGCAGCACCGTCGAATCGTCTTTTCGTCGGCAACAACTTTTTCTTGCGGACCGCCATCTTTTTAATGGGTCGATCATGAGCTGAAAAAACTCTTTCTAGGGACCACCATCGTTTTATGGGTCTTGCCATGAGCTGGAGAATGTCTCTCGAGGCACCACCACGTTTTAGCGGAGGGGTCGCCATGAGCTGGAAAAGTCTCTTGGGACCACCATCGTTTTAGCGGGTCGCCATGAGTGGTTAAATTGCTCTAGGACCACCATCGTTTTAGCGGTCGCCATGAACTGAGAATGTCAAAAAGGAGTGCATCAAGCGAATCTCATCAACCTGAACACAAAAAGGGATGTATCACACGAATCTATCAGTGTGAATGGATATGTCATGCGAATCTCATCAGCATGAATACATCAGGTGCATCTTATAATGCAAACACGAAAAATGTATCATACAAATCTTATCAGTATGAACACAAAAAGGGTGGGCTACACGAATCTTATCAGTGTGAACACCAAAGAGGGGTGCATCTGAGATGAGACAAAACAAGCACATAAGAGTGTGCGCCTGATATGAGTCATGTCAATACACAGGAAGAAATGTGAACTTAGGTCAATAGAGCCACTGAAATGTCCTTGGGGATAATTGGAAAACATACTTGGTTTTTTGACAACGATCAAGAAATAGACAGGTTGACTGTATCACACTTGCTTATTCACTTGAAATAGAATTAAAATGATCATGTGCATAAAATCAATGTAAATGCAACATATATGCCAGTAAAAAACTCTTTTGCTTGCTTGCATTACAAAGCTTCACTGGGGAATTCTATCAATAAGGAAACCTGCCGATCCTTTTGAATTTTGATCACATTGATAGAAAACCTTAGTCAGAAAGGGACTTCACTCACTCTCTTGAAAAAAGCTTTTTGAACCCGGCCATTAATACGGGTATGAAAATCACTCAGAAACTGTCATCATCATGCTTGACAAGGGTCTGGGTATTCTCGCAATCAGTATGATCAGACCGATCTGAGAGGTCTTTAAAAGGATCGTAATGTAAGGCTTTATCAAAGGTTTAATGAAGGAGACTCGTGTGAGTCATTTGGCTTTGAATAAAATATTATCATAGTGGCATTAGGTCTACAAGTCAGAACCTTGCAAAGATGAGATAGAAAAATCTTGCTTGCACTTCTTCAAGCAATATTATAAGCATATAAAACCTTACATTAATTCAAGTGCCCTAATCTGAAGAGACTTCGGTAAGGGTTGTAACATAGGCTTGGGTAGGCTTGAAATGAATGGCCTATTTATGACAAAAGGGTATATCATGAATCATGGAAATTGGTGATCATCCGGTCTTCATGTTTTTGCTCGGAACCTTCAAATGGTCTCTTTTCTTTGAGGAATACTTTTGCACATCGACTCTGTTTTTGTCGAAGCCTCTCTCTCTTTTTTCATTTTTTGATTCCATTTTTTTCCCTTTTTTTCTTCTTTTTTTTTGGAGAGAGAGATTTTTTTTTTTGAGAAATTTAGCTTGACTCCCTTCCTCTTTTTTTTGAGATAGAGAGAATTTTTCTTGAGAGAGAGCTTCGCTTGATGGAGTCTTCTTTTTTAACACCCTCTTTTTTTGGACTCATCTTGGAACTTCCAATTGCCCCAAGTCACTTCAATCTTCATCAAAACTGATCGTTTGAGATGATCCCTTTGACTCACCATGGGAATGATCACCAATTTGGTTGAAATGAATCCACCGCTCAAGTTGGGTAGGCAATGGGTATAGTGTGTAGGGATATAAAAGAAAATGCTCCTCGTCATGTCTAAGGCACTTGAGCTAACGCAAAATTCGCATGCAATAAATATACTCGAAGATTGATGCAAGTGAAAGCAAGAAAATTCTAACCATTTGAACTTTCTGGTAATTGCCCCGGTGTGGGGTTATTTCTGACAGGGGTAAGAAACGAACCTTCGCTCAAAGGGGGTTAAACAAAGGATAACCTGTAGTGTGTATGATAGAGGAAATAAATGCCTCTCATCATTTTGGTCGTCATACCTTTCGCGAGATAACCCTTTACCTTGTCAGCATCGAATTTTCACTCAATTCGCATTGCGAAATAACATACTGGACATGTATGGAAATGGTGTGCCTTTCATCGTCCTGACATTCTCATTCAATATGATCATTTTCATAGAATGGAACAGATTGCCTGATAGAACTCTTCCCCATTGAAGATTAGCAATACAGATAAAATCATGTATGAAATTTTGCAATATGTGAGCACCTTTTAAGCATGTAAAATGTAGCAATGACTTGCGTAGCTTCATAAAAACTCATGCATATTCTTAAGAAATGAACTATGCAAGCATGTTCAAATTTGCAAGAAAACTCCCAGGAATGGGGATGTAGACTGCCCCTACATATGGTTTAGCAAATTTGAGAGCTTAATCCTTGGATTGGGAAAGACTCATTCCTGACTTTTGCCCCTGCAAAGGAGAAATGTGTGTGAAATAAATCAGGTAAGGACTCGAGATGCTTTAGCTATCTGTTGGAGACAACTGTCATGTCGGTCATATGCCCCTGCAAGAAGAAAAACTAAGCATCATCTTGAAAATGGCATGAAACAAAAAAGGACATACTCCCTTTCCCAAGTTTGTGTTCACTGTCATTTTGCCCCATCTGCTATCTGAATAGACCGCATCGGACGGCCAAAGCTTGCAGAGATCTAGGGTTGCCTCCCGGGTATGATAATAGCAAGAATTTGATTTCTGGTTTGGCAAATATTCCATCCGACACTTGCCTGCAAGAAGGAAAATAAAGTGTCATTTTCAGAATTGTGAAACTTGAATGGGGATATTGCCATTTAGATTGAGTATTCCATCAACTGATACTGTATGGTCTGAAGTGTGAATCAGTCTTCCATGTAACCTGATGATAAGTTGGTATGGATCAGCCAGGTCTTCTAGTTTAACATGAGCTACGGGGTCCAAAACTCATGCAGAGATTGTGCAGAATAGTTCAAGGATCGATCGAGTTGATGCATAGCTGGAATAAGAATGTCCGTCGTTGCCCCTGAATTGATTCTGAAACATATAGTAGATGGATCAGTAGGACAACTAGGGTTAAACTGCATGCTAGCCATTTTCGAAGATTTTTCTTGAAAAGCCTTTTGTTTTTGAAAACCTTAGGAGAAGAATTCTTGAGAAGCCCAACCCTCAGTGCTTACCATGGATGACATATTTTTCGATCGTTGGTTATCGTCATCGGGTTGGTTTAGGATACTTCAAAAAAAATTCCAAAAATGATGAAAAAAATTCTGTAATTTTATTGATTATGAATCAAAAAAATTACATCTTATTGAAAGGGAAATCCTAATTAGAATGAAAAGTCCTAGAAAGCAATAAAGGTTCCCACGCAGGGGAAAAGCAAAAACATAAGAATGTTACTCATATGGGCCTGTGCCCATCCACACCAATGATTCTTCAAACATTGCCTGAATGATTTGGAAGCGGGTTACTCTGCACATTCGGTTGGCTATTCGTTTGGAAGGAAAATGCCCCAGATTCGAGCAAGTCTTGAATACGATTCTTGAGTACTGAACAATTATCTGTGTCATGCCCAGGCTCCCCCGATGATAATCACATTTTTTCGATGGGTCATATTTTGGAAAAGTCGCATAACCAGGTCGCAATGGCTCAGTAGTCAAAAGCTCCTTCTTACGTAACACAGCCAATACCTGGGATGGAGTTCAGGAAGAGGCGAAAATTGACGATTCCTTCGCTGATATTTTCCTGATCTTGTGAACTGAAGTTGGCCGCCTGTCGATTGGAGACTTGTACTTTAGATGTCTGAACTGGAAGCTTCTGGACATAAGTCATGTTTACCTGCGGGGTAGGTTCTTTGTCCTTCTTTAGCGTAAACCGCTTGATACTTGAATTGGTATCTCCATACCACCACCCTTCTTCAGGCCGCTCTCCACCTCCTCGGCCATTGCCACGAGGTGGCTAAATGAGGTTGCTGCAGTCCAAGGATGCGTGATCGCATTGCTTGGGGAAGGGTAGAGACAAATAATCTCATGAGTTCCCGCTCAGGTGGCACTGGCTTCAGCTGAGACGCGATATTTCTCCACCTGGTGGCATACTGCTTAACCGTCTCACCCTTCTTCATTTCTGACTGCTCCAAGTCCTCTCTAGTGGTGACAACATCTAGGTTGAAGCTGAAATGCTTAACAAATAAAGTGGCCACTTTTCCCAATCTTCCATACAATAAATTTCATAGTCTGTATACCATCTCATGGCTGCATCTTTTAAACTGGCTTGAAAGTTTGAATCATGAGGGGACCATTAGCCACATACTTGTTCATCCTAGCCTGGTACATCTGAACATGTTGGACGGATTAGAGGTGCCGTCATATTTCTCAAAATCAGGCATCTTGAATTTCTCAGGCACCTGGACCTTCGAGAAGACGGACAGGTCAATCTGGGGAATATTGTGTGTTCCCTTCCACCTCTCGTATCCTCTGCTCCAACTGGGCTATGATTTCATGGCTTCCTCGCTCATTCCCCTAGTCACAGGATTAGCTTGGGGAATTGAGATCACAGGTGGTGCGCCCGAGCTAGTTCCTGTGAAAATAAATCTTCCAACGGTAAAGTAGGTATAGGGACATGGTCGGCACCATTGCCAAGATTGTCCATCGGCGGAGGTGGAGTCGCCGTGGGAGGAGGAATCGAGCTAGATGGCTGTAGACATGGTTGCAAATTTGACGGCCATCTTTTCCATCGCTTGAGATACTGTTCCCTCGATCCGCTCGTTCATTACATCTGTGTGCTCCTTGAGGGCCTCTTGAACTATTGCAATGATCTCGGCTCTGTCAGCCATTTTCTTTGCCTTCAAGCGGGTGTTATGAGGGTGCGGAGTATCCGTGATGAATTACCTACAAAAGGTATCAATATGATCAGCATAATGAAGAGGAATGATGAATCGATCCATGGCCCTAATCCAGACTGACTCAAGTGACCTGACTTGACTCACGGCTTCACTCAGAAAAAATTCAGTTCTGTCAGTTTTCGCGAAAAAATTCGTAACAATTCACGGAATGAACGAAATGATGTGAAAATTTATGGGAGCATAGATAAGACGATGATGAACAACTTTCATGTTTTGAGTTCCTGTAGAAAATATCCAGATCAGTACAGTCTAATGCATCTTTCCAGAAAATTTATCCAGAAAAACTGACTCGTCCGGTTTCCGCTTGATGAACGAAAGGGCCATTAAAAATGAGAATTAAGATCCAAAAATTTGTGGATTGCTAGTTCGAATCTCAATATTGAACTTTCATGTTTTGATCTCCTTCAAAAAAGCACGTTTACTATTAGAAAATGGCAAGGTGAGAGTGAGGCCAGAAAATTGAGAAGTTCCAGACTGCCTTTTCCTTGACCATTAATTCCCTCATAAACGGGAAACACATCGGATGTGTCCCAAATTTTTTTCAAGATAGATTAGGATCTTCCGGATATTTCTTATGAAGGCCAGTTATTCTAATTCGGACGCGAAGTGGGTCAGAAAAATGTCTGAACTAATGATGGTTGGCCCATCGAGACAGCACAGCTGTATCCTTGTGTTCAGAAAAACGTGAGTTTGGCACCTCTTCGTCTCAATCAAACAAAGTCCGCTACCTTTGGATTTTTTATATGTTCAAGGTCATTGTGTTACCTATGACTTTCGTCAAGAGCGAAGGTGCAAATCTTGATCGTGACATTTTGTAAAAATCAGGCAACACAGTGAGGTAAATCAGAACCAACGGAAACTGACGAAATTGATGTGAAAAACCATCCAACTAACAGCTCTAAGTACGAGATTAAATATACGACATGAAAATCCTTAATCAAACTATGAAAGTAAAGACACGACTTGACTCGACTTGGTCTACTACTTCAAGGGAGCATTCCACTCTTCATCCGCTTCAATGCCCGAATTGCCTCTGCTGCCTTCCTTTTTTCTTTTCCAATTCTCGCTGGAGGTCTTCTACCTGAGCATGGAGAGTAGCCGTAGGCCGCACTTCTGGGATTATTGGTCGTAGAGCTTCAGGAATTGAATGCTTCTTGATGTATTGAGGGGTGGCATGATACATCTTTTCATCACCGAGCAAATCCTTCCTCGGTAGCTTAAGCTTTGTTGGTCTGCAAAAATCCCATAAAGTACGAACAGTAATAACCGCATGCTCATGGTCGGGGATCTTGTTGGTGAAGTCAAGCCGAACACACTCGGCCTCAAGAGGTGGTGGCAAGGTCTGAACAACTTTGTACTGACGTGTGACCCGAAGCGGATGATATTCAGTGGCCCGGTGAACCCAAGTAAAGGGATTGGTTTCATTCCGCTACTTGTCAGTCGAGCCGTTTTCACTTCGAACCACTTAGCCTGCCATTGGAAACCCCTAGGATCCGGATCCTCTAACAATCCTATCCACTCAGAAAAATGGTAATCTGGAATTTCATTCTGTTTTTCTTTAAAAACCATGATTGGGGGAGAAAAATTCCTGAGCTTTTGAACTGTTACAAGGTTTTGACATCCTTTGATATGGGAAAGGAACCATATTTGCAAAAGTTCAGCCGAGCTTTGAAAGTTCCAGATTTATCTCGCTTATACTTGTTCAGGGAAATAAAAGTTTCTGCCAACGTTGTGTTGACGAAATTTTTCTCTTCACAAACTTGCTGAACCAAGTGAACTATCTCTGGATTAATAGAATTTTTGCAATGTGGAAAGACCACTAATCCAAAGAAAGCAAGCAGGAAAATTTTACCCTTTTGCAATGAAGTAGCTCGATTAAAACATTCAGTCAAAAACGAGAAAGGGCAATTCTCGTAACTAGATTTCAAAACTTTTCGAGCTTCGGCTACTTCTATTTTCAAAAATTCAGCAAGCAAGAGTTGAGGATTTGTACCAAGTAGGGACCAATAGGCTCTGAATCTAGGGATTTTCCAATGAGCACGCTATATTCCTCCAAAGTAGGGGTAAGCTCGTGTTTACCGAATATGAAAGTCGATGTCTCAGGGCACCAGAAGTGGGCAATCGCCTGAATGAGGCCAGTACGGATTCGTACCTCCAATAAATGCACCAATAGCCCCAATCTACGTTTCACATATTCTCGAGCACACTATCGAGCTGAGCAAGCCATCCACCCAGTTCGGACTTGGGCATTGAAATGGTCCGAATGTTCTTGCATGCCATGAAGTAGTAACCCAAGCCACGACCAACCTAAGTGCCATGAACCGACCAAACAAAATAAGTAAATTGCCAAAAAGATATGAAGAAGCCTACCCGTCGACATTACAACAATCACACAAACATGCACATGAGGCGTGCAAAGTGTGTGCCCCTTTTTTGATAAAATTTTGAGATCTTAGGGACAAACCGTACCAATTTAAATCGGTCAATGTTCAGTCCTTAAGAGTTCATTTAGGCCAAAGGTCCATTCCACGCTATGAGATTATAGCCAGGACGGGTAGTCTTTAGTACCAAAGCTCGGGATCAAAAAACGGTCACCCATTCCTCGTGATCGAGGTCAAGGAGATTCCCAATTTTGATACCATCCTAAAGTTTACTAAGGTTTTGAAAATGGTGTAGTGCAAATAAATGAAGAATTCATGCACAAGAATTTCTGGCACACAAGATATCAAACTGCAATATGACACAACTATCAACGATCCAAAGCAAAGGTTAGAAAGTCAGAAAACAACATAACAATTAACACAAAAAGAGAGGAAATGTCATCAATCAAGGAAATCAACATGAAAAACATTTAGGCTTAAGTCCTCAATGAGTCCCCAGCGGAGTCGCCAAGCTGTCACGACCTAAAATTTGGGAAAACTTTAAGTTAACGGATTATCAGGTTAATTAAATTAACTAACCTAATTCGGACTCTCCCAAGTCCTACCGAATCGCAACTTAGGTCCTTTTCATGCAAGATTTATTCAATTCGGAGCCGCCACTAATCGTTCTTGGTAGGCGATTAGAAACCTAAATAAATTAACGGGAGAATTAATTATTTCAGCGAACCAGAGAAAATGAGTCCGGAGACTTGATTACATTAATTGAAGAAATTATGCCCTTTCGGTACCAGATTTCATGAAGAATCCCTTTGATTGATGATATGAATGAGACACAATGCAACTAAACTATATGACATGCATGAATGAATGACGTGGCAAAGCATGGCCTAAACTATATGACATGCAAATGATTGATTTTTTTATTTCGGATTTATGAAAGACTAAGGTAAAATACTATCCTAAAGTTAAATAACACCTAACTTAGTTCAAGAAATCGATTTCTCAAAGTCCTAAACTTTACTAGGGGTTATTTTACATGCAAAAGGTGTAAGAGAACATGATTTTCTCAACAACAATGTGACCTTTTTTTTTGGATTTTTAGGAATTTAATAGAACAAGAAAAACATGAAATTTTGAACAAAAAATAAACAAATTGCCATAAAACACCTTTAAATCCGAAATTCCGATTTTATTCACAACATTCCCGTGATTGGGGCTAGCAAGTGAATATATTATAGAATTACCGTCGTCCCTATATACATAGGGCAAACCATGAAATTCTATATAGGAATTAGCAATCCGCTCCTCGAGATGGAGGATTTGATGTCTAATTCACACGTACGGGCACAATCGTACTTAAGATCGAAGTCAGATGTTGCCTTGTACGTTTACCGAGGGACAAGGCACAATTGGGAGCATGTGTTATGGGCATGTTGTTTTAAAGATGTGCAAACTTTATAATAAAAAAAACATGACATATAATCAAACAAAATGCAAACATGCTAAATATGGAAGTAAAATCAAGCAATCAAGGCCAATGAATTTCGAAAAAAATCAAACGGGATCACCGAATTTTGTGAGATAATCTTGCTTTATCTGTTAAGATCTATATCCCTTAGATTTGAAAATTATCTTGTGAGATATTCAGAAAAATATTAGATAATTCCCAATTCAAGATATCTATATCTACAAGATTTATGACATGCTTAAGATTCCCGAGAAAAATTTCAAATTTGGATACAGGATAATCCAATTATTCCGAAAGATATGAGTGATCTCTTCAAGATAAGGTTTGGGATTTAAAGTATATGAGAACAATCCAAAACCCACACAGTATATCCAAGAAATATGACATTATCCACGAAACATGATCTAATTTTTTTTAAAAAAATTCAGATTAGGCACTCAAGGATCAAGTCTTCAATTAAGCAATTATCCACATGGTTTATGATTCAAGTTTGAATTAACCAATTATAACATAAGATCTCTAAAAAAATATGCTTCATCCATAGAGAAACAAATTAAAGCAAAGATTTCAGAATATCTTGAGATTAGAAAATTACCTAGTTTGAACTCGAAACAAAACTCGAGCACCAAGCGAATTCCCTAAATCGGTTGGCCAAGGAATTGAGCACGTCCAAGAAATCTGTATGGCGCCATGAATCCCGCGCTTTAGCAGAATTCCCAGCAAGTGCACAAAACTGAAATTCGACCAAAATTTGCACCTTTTAAGCTTGATTCGAGCCCCGAATCGCAAGAGGGTTCCAAAGCAGCAAGCAGCAATGAGCACCAAAGGAGAAAGCTCGAGGTTGATGAGACAGCTGGAAAGGTCTTGGCTAGAAGATTATCACCAATGAGAACCAGAGCTTTGCCTCTCTCCCCTCTTGCCTCTCAACTCTCATGTGTATTTCTGATTTCCTCCCCTTAACCTAGACCTAAGTCCTATTTATAGATCATAGGAAACCCTAATCTAGCCGGAGGGTTTTAACGTGGACCGTTGATTTAGTGATCCTATCTAAAGTAGGATTTATTTCAAGCCATTGGATGAAAAATTCTGATCCCGGAAGAGTTTGCATCCAACGAAACTCTCGGTTATATGGAGTACATAGGGATAGAGTTTTCAATTCTAAACTCTAATCTTTAACAAGATAGGACTTTTTTTTTTTAATAAATTCTGAATTTGATCTTTGAGAGTAAATTCGTTTTAAAATTCCCGTGAAATCGTCCAAATGAATGGGCCACCCGAATTTGGCCTTCCACGGGCCGATGGTGAGGTTTCGGGCTCAAACGGGCTGATTGGTGATTAATTAAAGCCTTGTTTAATTAAACAAGCAAAATGGCTGATTTGGATTAGAATATTAAGCCCAAACCCATATGAAATTCGACCACATCATGTCCGTACCCCAGCCGAATTTTTATTTTCACTTCAAGCCCCCGTTCTTCGCGAAAAAATCTCACTTCTCTTGAATACATGAAATTTTAAAACCATTGTCAACTTTCCTCAGTAAAAAATCATGACGATCTTAGTTCAAACTGCCTGCAAAGTTAAATCCTGCTCAAACCTAACTGCAAATGATAATGCATGAATAGACAAAAAGAAATGCAATGCATGAAAAATTATTCTTTTTGAGAATAATTCTCATTTTTGTGCAATAAAAGAAAAACAAAATTTAGGTGTCAAAAATCCTAGATATTTTTTGTCAAGCACTCTTCTCTCCTCCATAATTTTACAAACACACACACACACAACACAACACACAAACACACCACACA
>JAGVVM010023670.1:0-10535 GCA_019149425.1 Psidium friedrichsthalianum | reverse complement strand
AAGAAAATGGTGTGTAATAAAATCAGTAATGACTCGAGATGCTTTTGCTATCTGTTGGGAGACAACTGTCATGTCGGTTATTTGCCCTGCAAGAAGGAAAATAAAGTGTCATTTTCAGAATTGGTGAAACTTGAATGGGGATATTGCATTTTAGATTGAGCAGCCTTTGCTTTGCTTTCCATCAACTGATCTGTATGGTCAGGTTGAAGTGTGAATCAGTCTTCCATTGGCCGATAACCTGAGGTATAAGTGTAGGGGATCAGCCAGGTCTTCTAGTTTTAACTATGAGCTACGGGTCAAAACTCATGCGAGATTGTGCAGGACTATTTCAAGGATCGATTCGAGTTGATGCATAGCTGGAATAGAATGTCCGTCGTTGCCCTTGAATGAATTCTGAAACATATATAGATGGATCAGTAGAACACCTAGGTTACACTGCATGCTAGCCATTTTCGAAGATTTTCTTGAAAAGCTTTTTGTTTTTGAAAACCTTAGAGAAGAATTCTTGAGAAGCCCAACCCTCAGTGCTTACCATGGATGACATATTTTTCTATCGTTGTTATCGTCATCGGGTTGGTTTAGGATACTTCAAAAAAAATTCAAAAAATGGATGAAAAAATTCTGTATTTTATTGATTATGAATCAAAAAATTACATCTTACTGAAAGGGAAATCCTAATTAGAATGAAAAGTCTAGAAAGCAATAAGGTTCCCACGCAGGGGAAAAGCAAAAAACATAAGAAATGTTACTCATATGGGCCTGTGCCCATCCACACCAATGATTCTTCAAACATTGCCCTAATGATTGGAAGCGGGTTACTCTGCACATTCGGTTGCTATTCGTTGAAGGAAATGCCCCAGATTCGAGCAAGTCTTGAATACGATTCTTTGGCACTGACAGTTAATCTGTGTCATGCCCAGGCTCCCCCGATGATAATCACATTTTTCGATGAGTCATATTTGCATGGGTGCATAACCAGGTCGCAATGGCTCTGTAGTCAAGCTCCTTCTTACGTAGGACAGCCAATACCTGGGATGGAGTTCCAGGAAGAGGAGAAAATTGTCGATTCCTTCGCTCTATTTTCCTGATCTTGTACTGTGTAGTTTGGCCGTGTCGATTGAGACTTGTACTTTAGATGTCTGAACCGGAGCTTCTGGACATAAGTCATATTCCCTGCGGGGTAGGTTCTTTGTCCTTCTTTGCCCCAAACCGCTTGATACTTGAATTGGTATCTCCATACCACCCCTTCTTCAGGCCGCTCTCCACCTCCTCGGCCATTGCCAATGAGGTGGCTAAATGAGGTTGCTGCAGTCCAAGGATGCGTGATCGCATTGCTTGGGGAAGGTGGAGAAAATAATCTCATGAGTTCCCGCTCAGGCGGGACTGGCTTCAGTTGAGACGCGATATTTCTCCACCTGGTGGCATACTGCTTAACCGTCTCACCCTTCTTCATTTCTGACTGCTCCAAATCCTCTCTAGTGGTGACAACATCCAGTTGAAGCTGAAATGCTTAACAAATAAAGTGGCCACCTTTTCCAATCTTCCATACAATAAATTTCATAGTCTGTATACCATCTCATGGCTGCATCTTTTAAACTGGCTTGAAAGTTTGAATCATGAGGGGACCATTAGCCACATACTTGTTCATCCTAGCCTGGTACATCTGACATGTTGAACCGGATTGAGGTTCCGTCATATTCTCAAAATCAGGCATCTTGAATTTCTCAGGCACCTGGACCTTCGAGAAGACGGACAGGTCAATCTGGGAATATTGTGTGTCCCTTCCACCTCTCGTATCCTCTGCTCCAACTGGGCTATGATTTTCATGGCTTCCTCGCTCATTCCCCTGTCACAGGATTAGCTTGGGGAATTGAGATCACAGGTGGTGCGCCCGAGCTAGCACCTGTGAAAATAACATCTTCCAACGGTAAAGTAGTATGGGACATGGTCGGCACCATTGCCAAGATTGTCCATCGGCGGAGGTGGAGTCGCCGTGGGTGGAGGAATCGAGCTAGATGGCTGTAGCATGGCTGCATTTGACGGCCATCTTTTCCATTGCTTGAGATACTGTTCCCTCGATCCGCTCGTTCATTACATCTGTGTGCTCCTTGAGGGCCTCTTGAACTATTGCAATGATCTCGGCTCTGTCGGCCATTTTCTTTGCCTTCAAGCGGGTGTTATGAGGGTGCGGAGTATCCGTGATGAATTACCTACAAAAGGTATCAATATGATCAGCATAATGAAGAGGAATGATGAATCGATCCATGGCCCTAATCCAGACTGACTCAAGTGACCTGACTTGACTCACGGCTTCATCTCAGAAAAATTCAGTTCTGTCATTTTTCGCGAAAAATTCGTAACATTCATGGAATGAACAAATGATGTGAAAATTTATGGGAGCATAGATAAGACGATGATGAACAACTTTCATGTTTTGAGTTCCTGTAGAAAATATCCAGATCAGTACAGTCTAATGCATCTTTCCAGAAAATTTATCCAGAAAACTGACTCGTCCGGTTTCCGCTTGATGAACGAAAGGGCCATTAAAAATGAGAATTAAGATCCAAAAATTTGTGGATTGCTAGTTCAAATCTCAATATTGAACTTTCATGTTTTGATCTCCTTCAAAAAAGCACGTTTACTATTAGAAAATGGCAAGGTGAGAGTGAGGCCAGAAAATTGAGAAGTTCCAGACTGCCTTTTCCTTGACCATTAATTCCCTCATAAACGGAAACACATCGGATGTGTCCCAAAATTTTTTTCAAGATAGATTAGGATCTTCCGGATATTTCTTATGAAGGCCAGTTATTCTAATTCGGACGCGAAGTGGGTCAGAAAAATGTCTGAACTAATGATGGTTGGCCCATCGAGACAGCACAGCTGTATCCTTGTGTTCAGAAAAACGTGAGTTTGGCACCTCTTCGTCTCAATCAAACAAAGTCCGCTACCTTGGATTTTTATATGTTCAAGGTCATTGTGTTACCTATGACTTTCGTCAAGAGCGAAGGTGCAAATCTTGATCGTGACATTTTGTAAAAAATCATGCAACACAGTGAGGTAAATCAGAACCACGGAAACTGACGAAATTGATGTGAAAACCATCCAACTAACAGCTCTAAGTACGAGATTAAATATACGACATGAAAATCCTTAATCAAACTATGAAAGTAAAGACACGACTTGACTCGACTTGGTCTACTACTTCAAGGGAGCATTCCCACTCTTCATCCGCTTCAATGCCCGAATTGCCTCTGCTGCCTTCCTTTTTCTTTTTCCAATTCTCGCTGGAGGTCTTCTACCTGAGCATGGAGAGTAGCCGTAGGCCGCACTTCTGGGATTATTGGTCGTAGAGCTTCAGGAATTGAATGCTTCTTGATGTATTGAGGGGTGGCATGATACATCTTTTCATCACCGAGCAAATCCTTCCTCGGTAGCTTAAGCTTTGTTGGTCTGCAAAAATCCCATAAAGTACGAACAGTAATAACCGCATGCTCATGGTCGGGGATCTTGTTGGTGAAGTCAAGCCGAACACACTCGGCCTCAAGAGGTGGTGGCAAGGTCTGAACAACTTTGTACTGACGTGTGACCCGAAGCGGATGATATTCAGTGGCCCGGTGAACCCAAGTAAAGGGATTGGTTTCATTCCGCTACTTGTCAGTCGAGCCGTTTTCACTTCGAACCACTTAGCCTGCCATTGGAAACCCCTAGGATCCGGATCCTCTAACAATCCTATCCACTCAGAAAAATGGTAATCTGGAATTTCATTCTGTTTTTCTTTAAAAACCATGATTGGGGGAGAAAATTCCTGAGCTTTTGAACTGTTACAAGGTTTTGACATCCTTTGATATGGGAAAGGAACCATATTTGCAAAAGTTCAGCCGGAGCTTTGAAAGTTCCAGATTTATCTCGCTTATACTTGTTCAGGGAAATAAAAGTTTCTGCCAACGTTGTGTTGACGAAATTTTTCTCTTCACAAACTTGCTGAACCAAGTGAACTATCTCTGGATTAATAGAATTTTTGCAATGTGGAAAGACCACTAATCCAAAGAAAGCAAGCAGGAAAATTTTACCCTTTTGCAATGAAGTAGCTCGATTAAAACATTCAGTCAAAAACGAGAAAGGGCAATTCTCGTAACTAGATTTCAAAACTTTTCGAGCTTCGGCTACTTCTATTTTCAAAAATTCAGCAAGCAAGAGTTGAGGATTTGTACCAATGTAGGGACCAATAGGCTCTGAATCTAGGGATTTTCCAATGAGCACGCTATATTCCTCAAAGTAGGGGTAAGCTCGTGTTTACCGAATATGAAAGTCGATGTCTCAGGGCACCAGAAGTGGGCAATCGCCTGAATGAGGCCAGTACGGATTCGTACCTCCAATAAATGCACCAATAGCCCCAATCTACGTTTCACATATTCTCGAGCAACACTATCGAGCTGAGCAAGCCATCCACCCAGTTCGGACTTGGGCATTGAAATGGTCCGAATGTTCTTGCATGCCATGAAGTAGTAAACCAAGCCACGACCAACCTAAGTGCCATGAACCGACCAAACAAAATAAGTAAATTGCCAAAAAGATATGAAGAAGCCTACCCGTCGACATTACAACAATCACACAAACATGCACATGAGGCGTGCAAAGTGTGTGCCCCTTTTTTTGATAAAATTTTGAGATCTTAGGGACAAACCGTACCAATTTAAATTGGTCAATGTTCAGTCCTTAAGAGTTCATTTAGGCCAAAGGTCCATTCCACGCTATGAGATTATAGCCAGGACGGGTAGTCTTTAGTACCAAAGCTCGGGATCAAAAACGGGGTCACCCATTCCTCGTGATCGAGGCCAAGGAGATTCCCAATTTTGATACCATCCTAAAGTTTACTAAGGTTTTGAAAATGGTGTAGTGCAAATAAATGAAGAATTCATGCACAAGAATTTCTGGCACACAAGATATCAAACTGCAATATGACACAACTATCAACGATCCAAAGCAAAGGTTAGAAAGTCAGAAAACCAACATAACAATTAACACAAAAAGAGAGGAAATGTCATCAATCAAGGAAATCAACATGAAAAACATTTAGGCTTAAGTCCTCAATGGTTCCCCAGCGGAGTCGCCAAGCTGTCACGACCTAAAATTTGGGAAAACTTTAAGTTAACGGATTATCAGGTTAATTAAATTAACTAACCTAATTCGGACTCTCCCAAGTCCTACCGAATCGCAACTTAGGTCCTTTCATGCAAGATTTATTCAATTCGGAGCCGCCACTAATCGTTCTTGGTAGGTCGATTAGAAACCTAAATAAATTAACGGGAGAATTAATTTATTTCAGCGAACCAGAGAAAATGAGTCCGGAGACTTGATTACATTAATTTGAAGAAATTAATGCCCTTTCGGTACCAGATTTCATGAAGAATCCCTTTGATTGATGATATGAATGAGACACAATGCAACTAAACTATATGACATGCATGAATGAATGACGTGGCAAAGCATGGCCTAAACTATATGACATGCAAATGATTGATTTTTTTATTTTCGGATTTATGAAAGACTAAGGTAAAATACTATCCTAAAGTTAAATAACACCTAACTTAGTTCAAGAAATCGATTTCTCAAAGTCCTAAACTTTACTAGGGGTTATTTTACATGCAAAAGGTGTAAGAGAACATGATTTTCTCAACAAAATGTGACTTCTTTTTTTTGGATTTTTTAGGAATTTAATAGAACAAGAAAAACATGAAATTTGAACAAAAATAAACAATATTGCCCATAAAACACCTTTAAATCCGAAATTCCGATTTTATTCACAACATTTCCCGTGATTGGGGCTAGCAAGTGAATATATTATAGAATTACCGTCGTCCCTATATACATAGGGCAAACCATGAAATTCTATATAGGAATTAGCAATCCGCTCCTCGAGATGGAGGATTTGATGTCTAATTCACACGTACGGGCACAATCGTACTTAGAGATCGAAGTCAGATGTTGCCTTGTACGTTTACCGAGGGACAAGGCACAATTGGGAGCATGTGTTATGGGCATGTTTGTTTAAAGATGTGCAAACTTTATAATAAAAATAAACATGACATATAATAAACAAAATGCAAACATGCTAAATATGGAAGTAAAATCAAGCAATCAAGGCCAATGAATTTCGAAAAAAAATCAAACGGGATCACCGAATTTTGTGAGATAATCTTGCTTTATCTGTTAAGATCTATATCATTAGATTTGAAAATTATCTTGTGAGATATTCAGAAAAATATTAGATAATTCCCAATTCAAGATATCTTATCTACAAGATTTATGACATGCTTAAGATTCCGAGAAAAATTTCAAATTTGGATACAGGATAATCCAATTATTCCGAAAGATATGAGTGATCTCTTCAAGATAAGGTTTGGGATTTAAAGTATATGAGAACAATCCAAAACCCACACAGTATATCCAAGAAATATGACATTATCCACGAAACATGATCTAATTTTTTTAAAAAAAATTCAGATTAGGCACTCAAGGATCAAGTCTTCAAATAAGCAATTATCCACATGGTTTATGATTCAAGTTTGAATTAACCAATTTATAACATAAGATCTCTAAAAAAATATGCTTCATCCATAGAGAAACAATTAAAGCAAAGATTTCAGAATATCTTGAGATTAGAAAATTACCTAGTTTGAACTCGAAACAAAACTCGAGCACCAAGGAATTCCCTAAATCGGTTGGCCAAGGAATTGAGCACGTCCAAGAAATCTTTTAAGCTTGATTCGAGCCCCGAATCGCAAGAGTTCTAGCACCAAGTAATAAACAAGTTAGTCACCAAATATTGATTGAAAAATTGGGCTGAGTCAACCTCGAATGATGCTGAACAATGGCGCAAAAAGCTGCTGGACGGTAGCAAATAGAGACGAAATCCAACACCAAAAGGAAACAAGATTGGCGCAAAGCACAGAAGGAAAACTTCTCCAAGTCCAACAGTGGGACAGCAGCAAAGTCGAACAAGAACAGACCAAAAGCAGCAAGCACCAAGCACCAAGGAGAAAGCCGAGGTTGATGACACTGGAAAGGTCTTGGCTAGAAGGATTATCACCAATGAGAACCAGAGCTTTTCCTTCTCCCCTATTGCCTCTCAAACTCTCACGTGTATTTTCTGATTTTCCTCCCCCCTTAACCCTAGACCTAAGGTCCTATTTATAGATCATAGGAAACCCTAATCCTAGTCCGAGTGGGATTTAACGTGGACCGTTGGATTAGTGATCCTATCTAAAGTAGGATTTATTTCAAGCCATTGGATGAAAAATTCTGATCCCGGAAGAGTTTGCATCGAACGAAACTCTCGTTATATGGAGCTACATAGGGATAGAGTTTCAATTTCTTAAACTCTAATCTTTAATCAAGATAGGACTTTTTTTTTTTTAATAATTCTGAATTTTGATCTTTGAAGAGTCCAAATTCCTTAAAATTCCCTTGAAAATTCGTCCAAATGATGGGCCACCCGAATTTTGGCCCTTCCACGGGCCGATGGTGAGGTTTCGGGCTCAAACGGGCTGATTTGGTGATTAATTAAAAGCCTTGTTTAATTAAACAAGCAAAATGGACTGATTTGGATTAGAAATTAAGCCCAAACCCATATGAAATTCGACCACATCATGTCCGTACCCCAGCCGAATTTTTATTTTCACTTCAAGCCCCCGTCTTCGCGAACAAATCTCACTCTCTTGAATACATGAAATTTAAAACCATGTCAACTTTCCTCAGTAAAAATCATGACGATCCTTAGTTCAAACTGCCTGCAAAGTTAAATCCTGCTCAAACCTAACTGCAAATGATAATGCATGATAGACAAAAAAAAATGCAATGCATGAAAAATTATTCTTTTGTGAGAATTAATTTCATTTTTGTGCAATAAAAGAAAAACCAAATTTAGGTGTCAACAGATATCGATGTAAATTTTGGTCATCTTCTGCTTGGCTTCAGGAGGGTTGAACTGAAGCCCAACACACCACTATACCATCCCTAGAATCTAGAATTTCAATTAGTTTAGGAGACTTGAAATGCTTATGAAAACGACCATTTACTAGAGAGGATAGTCATCCACCACCATATGTGTCACACCCCAAAACCACAATAATGGAGGTTGTGACATGGCCTCCCTTTCTAAAAGGATGCAGCCACAACTTAACCAGAATTCAACCTGATAACAAATATGTATATCCTTATAACAAGCTCAAGAAGTTCCTAGTTACAAATATCAGAGCTTGCTACTAAAACCATAAACAGATATACACGAATATCATTTCAAATGATAGACACATCTATAGCAGCTTAAAAGGGCTCACCAAATACAAAAGAAACAACTCACAACTTATAACAAAAGCCCCCCAACAAAATGTCCTCCACTAACGATCGCTCATGTTCAACAGGCGACTCGCTGGATCTGAAAAATAAAAAGATGAAAGGAATGAGCTAACACGGCTCAGTGAGTAATAGATTTCTTCTAACCGAATCAAACAATCACTATGCACATTAATACACAAAACAAATACCAATGCTTTAATCAATGGTTAATCTCAAAAAACACATGTCAATGGTCTATCCATTGATTAATCATGTGCTCAAGGCTCTAACCGTAGTCACGTATAAGGCTAGTGACAAAAGACGATCAAGATTCCCCCCTTGGCAAAGTCTCCACCTACAATGCCGGTGGCTCGGCCCACAGGGATATCTTAAATAGTATGCGCATACCCACAAACCCATCAGTCGGGTTCACAATTATCTTGAGCAACACAAAATCACAACACTCAAAACCAATAGCAAAAATCTGTCACAAATTGTCTCAACCAGAATGAACATCACTATCAACTCAAAATCAGTAGTACAAAGTAATCACAAACCAACTTGAATAGACAAAACAGCAGTAATGTTTTTTTTTTGGCAAGGTAAGAATAGTATTAGACTTTCCAAAACCAATACAAAACAAAGCCCGAAACGAACCTCGTACCCAAAACGACACATGCAGGTGTCCCAAAGGTGCAAGGGTGTTACGGCGAGAGAGCTTCAAAGAAGAGCAAAAACCGAGAGAACAGACACCGACTAGGCAAAGCCAGTCCAAAAATACAAGGGACAAAAGCATCCTCAGCATAGGACAGACTGTATCTGACCCGCCAATAACAACCAGCAAAAATCGAACCAGTCCAAGAACCAGCGAGCCAAACTGAAAGCAGCAGTGAAACATTCTAGCAGCACAACAACGTCGTCCTAGTGCAAGGGAATGACTTTGTCAAAGAGTTTCTAAGGTGCCGGCAAAATCCAGCAACACAGCAGCTCAGTCGAAAATAGACGATGGAAGACCCCAGCTGAGTTGGATTCGTCTGTTACGTCGAGTATCAACAATTGGTGTGAGGGACATGGCTTTATCTCTCACCACCTTGGATAAGTGTTTCTGAAGTGCCGGCAAGAAAAGAGTTTCATTGCGGAACAAGATGTTATTTCTCTCCGTCCAAATAAGGTGGCATAACGCCGCAAAGGAGAACCGAGCAATTTTTTGATGAAAATGTGGTCCACCAATAGCCTTGGAGGCCCACCGGAGATTATCCTGCCACCCTTGGTTCATCCAGACAAGGTTGCATTTGGAAGCCCAGAACCGAGCCAAGGATCCCATAACAGAACAGCCAAAGAATAGATGATCAATCGAATCTGGTCTGAGATTACAAAAAGCACACAATCCCCGGTCGATTCTATTATAGCCAAGCAACATACCTATGTGGGTAATCGATTCAAAGTAATAATCCAGAGAAGGAATGCGTGCCGAGGGATGATGCTACGATCCACACGAAGGACTCCCAGTACACTGACGGGCCTTTGTCTCGGATAAAGTCCCAGCCGAAGATATAGAAAAGACTCCCGAGTTATGCCCCAGCCATAGAAACTTATCCTGTCTATCGAGAACCAGCTGGGGGGCAGGTTTAGACCAGGAGGTGAAGGTGGAGTACACAAGAGATGGAATGTGAGCCATGGAGAAGAAGTCTTTGATCGAAGCTTCCCTCGGGATGCCAGAGCAATAGATAGCCCTGTCCGAGAATAGCTTATACAGCGGGCCTCTCGGATGCTAATGATCAAACCAGAATGAAACCGAGTCCCCTCTCCAAGACGCCATCGAAAAGCCGTATCAAAAGTAGGACGCAAGTCGAGGATTTTCTCCAAGACCAAGAGTAAAGTATGCTTACGCACGACCCAAAAGTTCTTCAGTTTCAAAAACTTCAAATGAATCCCACTTGCACCAAAGGGATTCCTTGTCAGAAAAAAGAATCCAAATGTGCTTTAGCAAAGCAGCCTTGTTGCAATCAGTCAAACCTACGAATACCAATCCACCTTCAGTTTTGTGACGACACATCATTCCAAGCATCTTGGCTCCTCCCACCCCAAGTTGAGGACCTTCCAAGGAATTATCTTACGATGCGTTCGATACTTGAGAGGACCGATTTTGGGAGATTGAAGACACTCCCCAATGGACTTGTATAGCATGTAGAAACAGG
>JAGVVM010023664.1:0-18132 GCA_019149425.1 Psidium friedrichsthalianum | reverse complement strand
TTACATCACATTCCGGTCTTTCAATACTATCGAGTCATAATTTTTTCCCACCCACAAATTTTAAAACAATCATAACGCTTACAATATTTAGTCTCCCAATTCTTTGCGAATAATTTTTCAACCTACAAAGTACTACACAAATCTTAAACTGCAAGATTTAATGCTAAAATTATTTGATGCAATTTACGAATTGTCCTATGCCAAGCACTCGCACGAACGGCGATTCTTTTGAATATTGCTTATGTGGCCATGGCGTTCGTTGTTTATGTATATGACCAACAAAAGCAAGACCCACGCCTCTCTACCCTTCCTTGTCTGGCTCATGAGTAGATAGATATCGTACTCGTTAGGGAGGGGAAAAAAGAAAACATGGCCACATCTCAAGAAGATTCGGTCAACCTGTCGGGATTATAGTAAGCTTCATTCTCTGACCGAATTCCAACAGCAAGCAAGCATGTATATTGGCATCATGGTTTTCAAGTCCACATCGGACTTACCAAGTTTGACCGTGACTTCCACGGGAAATAAGAAAGTGAATCCGACTTTGCTTTTCACGGTATTCCAAATTTTGAAATTTCCACACTGCCAATCAAGGAACAATTTTCGGACACCCGCAAAATATCCACATATCTAACTTTCCTTTTTTTTGCAGTTTCGATTTGGGATTAAATTCGAGACATAATTTAACAGAACCAAAATACTGAGCACAAGGAAGGCTTTCCGAATGAGGATTCTCTGTGGTTTTTTCTGCAATTTTAAGGCACAGGTTCAACTGCTAGTCCTGTCAAGAATCAAGATAAACCCCAAGCAAAAAGAAAGTTGCCATCGTAGGAAAGTTCAAAGCCTTGAGGTGGGAATGAAATCCTAAGTCCTACTGCCCCACTCCACCGTAACAATGAACAGAAGACAACAGCTCCTTTCATGGGGTTTACATGATCTTAGTTGAATGGACCCCTCTCATGCGCATGTGGAAATTGGCCAATTGATGCGAGCGTCACGTAAAAATTGACTAATCATCATGTGGCCCACATACTCGGAAATAAATAAGGCTCACATCTGCAAAAATAAATAACACTGACTCTGACTATATATGTTAAAAAATTTCACATATGCAAAAATAAAATAAATAGTGTTTAGTATCATGTTAAAAATTACGACTAAAAAGCTTAACCAATAAGTGGAGAGTAGCCATATGAATATGAAAAAGCATACGTGATTCATTCACAATTGATGTAGGAGAACAAACAACTTCAACAATTCGAACAAGGAATCTTATCGCAGGGACAAGCTCTCGAGTCTGGAGTCACTCTCATTCGCAGCAGAACGGCCACAAAAACTCTCACGCTTGCCCACACTTCAACCCTAATAATATTCAAAGCCACCATCGTAATAACCACGAAGCTCAGAACTTTTTTTTCTTGCGTAATTGCAATGATATATAAGATAAATGTGTGTACGCGAATAAAAGAGTGCATGTAATATTCCATGCGCTAAGTTGCTCTCTAACCTCGTCGAACAAGCATGTCTCGTCGTCGACCTCCATCATCAACCAAGCCTTAGCGAAGAGCAATGGGTGGACCACATCCGAGATTGCCCTCGATCACGGGATGACATCGAGACCCAGGTCTCGGTCCACCCGTTGCCCGGAATTGATCAGCTCCGCAAGCCGGAGGCCTACATCCCGCAAACACGTCGCCTGGGACCCTACCACCACTTCGGCCACAGCTCTACCAGACAGAGAACCCCAAGCTGGCTGCAGCCCGACGGGCACGTGCGGCGCTGAAGCTCCCGGCATTTGATTTAACTGCTGGTTTGCTCGAAGCACAGGAGGCCAAAATCCGTGAGAGCTACCAAATGCACCTGGAAGTCGGCACGGACGCTCTGAATGGATCATGACCATTGACAGCTTGTTCTTGCTCGACCTACTGTACGTTTACAAGTACAAGCGAGAGAAAATGGACCCGGATAAGTCGGCCGGTATTCAGAGCAAGGAAGACTCCATTGGAAACTGATGATCGAGGGGGATTGTACCGATGACCCGAGACTCCATTGTCAAAGACGTGATGATGGTGGAGAATCAAATTCCGACCTTTGTGCTGCAGAAAAATAATGTTGCAGACCAAGAATTCGATGAATGTAGTGGGCAAAAATCAAGAAGATGAATCTATAGACAAGGACCTCGGGGTGATGTTGATGAGGTTCTGCAAAGCGATATCGCCTCTTAGACTAGAACGGTGCTCGCCATCTGAAGCTGTTCGTCATTATAAGCATTTGCTGATCTCCTTTACAATCTTATCTTGACGAGAACAGTCCCAGAAGCAGTACTGAAGGAGAAGAATGAGCATAGAGGTTAGTTTTCATTCCCCATGCCATGCAAAATATGAGATGATGTGTACTTTTTTTTCTTTTTGTTAGGATTTGGCATACAATCACAATAAAATAGAGCACAAAAACAATAAAGAGAAATCGAGATACAAGATTTATCCTAATTACACTTTAAATCAAGGTTATATTTAGTAGAAGATTCACTATAAGTAGCACATTGTTCCTTTCCGTTATGTCACTAAATAATAATAGCTATTCATGAACCAAGTTCAAACTACTAATAAAATATAAATTTATTATAAAAGTCTTTGACAGCTCTGGGACGCTGGCCCTTGGGCCCACGCCCACTCACTAGGCAATGAGATCCCGTTGCTTTCCTGTCAATGGGTATATAAACCCCATCTAACACTTTTGTTATTCGCAAGCATAAAAAAGGGAATAAAAGTACATTTTTATCAAACAGGGGCAGCTTTGGCTGTCTGATCAATATGTATCGATACCAGCACTAGAAGTCACTGAGGCATGGGAACGAGTATCGAAATTCTCTTTCATGAACAAGCTGAAATTGCCGATCGAGCTCATCTTCAAGATAATTCAATTGGTAACGCAATTAACACCCGGATGCTCTAAAATACCTCCAAAATGACCCTTCTCAAGAAATTGTTATGATTCCCACGGCGTCGAAGCTCCACAACGTCGGGATCAAGCTACGCTTGGCTGAAGGAGGTATTAGAACCATCGCGTTCGATCAGAAAACCGCTACTCTGAAGCTCCCCCAGATCGTTTTGAATGCGACCACTGAGGTCTTGCTGCGAAAACCTTGTGGCCTATGAGATGATATCGCAGAGCAATCCCTTGGTCCTGACGCGGTACACAGAGTTGATGTACGGCATTATCGACACCTCCGAGGATGTGAAGCTGCTGAGGGAAGCATCCATCGTCTCGAACCATCTGAACAGCGACGACAAGGTCGTGGAGCTCTTCAACGGAATGATCAAATCCATAGGTTCCGGAAGCAATCCCTCGGAGCTGGACAAGACGATTCAAGATGTCAACAGGTACTACAACAGCACTCGAAAGGTGAAGGCTTATAATCTCATGAGGAAGTACGTCTACTCTCATGGAAGTTCCTCACCATGGTCGCCACGGTCGTGCTCACTCTGCTCATTGGTTTGCAGACATTTTGCTCCGCATGGAATTGTCCTCAGCTATTCCACACAGCATAAGCCATTTGTATCGTACATCACAGAAAATATGGAGAGATTTTGGAAAGATAGTGCTTTTAATAAACTCGTTTTTCTTCTTCGCCATATATAACCAAAGATCATTGAAGTTCAAAAACATAAACTATAGATTGACGGAGACTACATGAATATAATTCGCATTAAACCACCATAAACAAATTATGTGGTATGCATATATTAAAGTCCGCTCTCACATGCAAATTGAACTTCGAGTGACAAGTGAAATTGACTATTGAGAACTGCATAGACGAAATGAAACTTGGGCCGAAGTAGATTATAAAATAACACAAAACAATATATTCAGAAAATTAAGCAAAATAGCATCGTTTTTGTTTAAAATTATCCACATCAAATATCGAATTGTGGCACATAAGATGGTTGGAGATGACTGAACTGTCACATCAATAATTTCAGGTGAGATTTGGGTGGGAGGACTAGATTGCATTTTTGCTCGATCAAAATTTATAGAAATACACTGGATCAATCTAAGGATTTAGGATAGGATTGAAATCCATACAATAGATGTAGGATTGAAATAACAATTTCTCTTTTAGGGTGCATTTTTGAGTGTAAGTGTTCTTGAAGAATTAGTTTTTCAGACTATCATCCGTTTAGTTATCAAAAAAATGACTTAGTCAGTGGAAAATTAATGCACAAAATTAGGAAAGTGAATTCCTAAATCAAAGAGGTGAAAGAACTTTTCGAAATTGCTACTCTTGATTTTTTTAACATATTGATAGTTATCTCTTTATTTTCATTTTTTCCTATTTTGGTTATTTTAATTTTATTCCTTTTTTTCTTTTTGCTTCTCCCTCATCTCGTGGCTAGCCATGGCGATGCTGGCAATCGTCCATAGGCAAGGACAAGCTTGCCCAAGGCCAACAGGCTCACTGGAATCTAGCGAGGCTGATCTCATCCTTGCCTATGGCTAGTCACCCGCTGTTGTTGTGGCTGACCACTGGCCATGAAAGAAGGGGAAAGAAGGAAAGAAAAAAAATTATTTGATTTTTAAATAATAATTTTTCCTTTCATAAATTCATGAAATTGAAATTATTTTCTAAATGAGATCCAAACATTGAAAAACATTTCCAATCACATACCACCAAACATAGGAAAACTAACCATTTTCCTAAAATATGATAAAATATATATTTATCATGGAGTTTTCTTCCAACCAAATGAATCCTTCAAAAGTTTTGGCACTAAAATAATCTTTTATAAAAATTATTTGCGTGATTCAGTCAATAAAACAATGTCGTGTTAAATCTTTGGTAAAAAGTTGTCAAAAATTATTAAATTAATCACCTATAAAATTATGTGGAACTATTGTTAAAAAATTTGGCACTAAAAGTATGCTGTTTTTCCGATTGTTATGGTATTTTCCTTTATCTCTTCAGATAAAAAAAAATAAACTATAATAAAACACATACGATAATTTATTAGAAGCATGGAAAAAATTGAAAGTAATGACATGTAAATTACGTGATTAACTAAAATGTCATTGAAAAAAATAATATAGGATCATACTTTTTCGACTCCCTTTTCACTAATACACTCGTCATAATATTTTGATCATTATATCTCTCTATGGGTCTGTCAATATTATGTCTCGTGTTCAAGCCTGTATATGAAATCAATGCGATTGGAGGATGTAGATCGATTTGCTAAATCTAATATATTTGAAAATGAAACAAATATTGGATTGGAATTCTCTGTTCTTGAAGACCAGACAAATTCACGTGTTTCCGTAGAAGGTTATCATCCAGGGCATCTCTTCTGTTATTGTGGTCAAAGATTCCAAATCTTTGACTTTCTTGGGGCCCACATAATAATATGGAGAGATATTTGGCCGCACAAAAGGGAACATAGGGTTGGTGTGGTCTGTGGTTTTATACTGTCAACTTTAGTCGTGCACCGAAGACAAAAGCAAGTTGAAGACGTCCACCGAGGCTACACGAAGCTGCCGCACGAACAGAGAGGGCACCACGAGCGGCCCGAGGACAGCGCACAGAACAGAAGAAAAAAAAAAAACGCAAAGGACGTTCTCACTTCAACGGGTATGGGAATTACTTGACTGCATAAGCGATTAAACTTCGATTTTTTAATTATAATAAATTATTATTGCTGACTCTTCCTATAAATATAAATATCGATATTCAAATCAAATCATATAATATCTAGTGTTCTTTATCGTTTTTATTTTATTATTATTATTTTATTTTTTGTATTGACTTAATTTGTAAGATGTTGATTAGTTTAGGGGATCAACTTTTATTGGTTTATTTCTTTTCTTTCATGTGGGTCTCACTCCTACTCTTCTTACTTTTCTCTATTCTCGTTGCGTAGATCAAAGACCCTCTTTTGGCGATTCTCCACACAAGAGTAATGGCAATGATAAACAAATACGAAAAAGAAGAAGGCAAAACCCCACTACGTTAAACGAAATCTCGACGAAAAAGTATACCTCAAGTGTCAAAATTGCGTGTACGGCATACACTTTAGTGCCAAATTTTTTTAAAATTGTTCAGTTCCATCTGAAGCATACGTGCCTCGCCTAAAAGTCTACGTGGAGGACGATGTGGTTCACCTGAGACAGACTTAACAATTTAAAGAGCAAACGATGTTGTTGAAGCTAAATTCACCTAAACGTAATAAATTCCAAAGTGGAACCCCCGGGTCTACGTTAGGTGAATTTAGCTTCAACAACATCGTTTGCTCTTTAAATTGTAAGTCTGTCTCAGGTGAACCACATCGTCCTCCACGTAGACTTTTCGGCGAGGCACGTTTGCTTCAGATGGAACTGAACAATTTTAAAAAAAATTTGGCCACTAAAGTGTATGCCGTACACAAATTTTGACACTTGAGGATATACTTTTTCCGTCGATTTCGTTTAACGTAGTGGGTTGCCTTCTTCTTTGTATTGTTTATTCATTGCCATTACTCTGTGTGGACGAATCGCCAAAAGAAGGGTCTTTGATCTACGCAACGAGAATAGAGAAAAGTAAGAAGAGTAGGGGAGTGAGACCACAATGAAAGAAAAGAAATAAACCAAATAAAAGTTGATCCCCTAAACTAATCAACATCTTACAAATTAAGTCAATACAAAAAATAAAATAATAATAATAAATAAAAAACGATAAAGAACACAAGATATTATATGATTTGATTCGAATATCGATATTTATATTTATAGGAAGAGTCAGCAATAATAATTTATTATAATTGAAAAATCGAAGTTATAATCACTTATGCAGTCAAGTAATTCCCATACCCGTTGAAGTGAGAACGTCCTTTGCGTTTTTTTTTTTCTTCTGTTCTGTGCGCTGTCCTCGGGCCGCTCGTGGTGCCCTCTCTGTTCGTGCGGCAGCTTCGTGTAGCCTCGGTGGACGTCTTCAACTTGCTTTTGTCTTCGGTGCACGACTAAAGTTGACAGTATAAAACCACAGACCACACCAACCCTATGTTCCCTTTTGTGCGGCCAAATATCTCTCCATATTATTATGTGGGCCCCAAGAAAGTCAAAGATTTGGAAATCTTTGACCACAATAACAGAAGAGATGCCCTGGATGATAACCTTCTACGGAAACATCTTCATGTGAATTTGTCTGGTCTTCAAGAACAAGAGAATTCCAATCCAATATTTGTTTCATTTTCAAATATATTAGATTTAGCAAATCGATCTACATCCTCCAATCGCATTGATTTCATATACAGGCTTGAACACGAGACATAATATTGACAGACCCATAGAGAGATATAATGATCAAAATATTATGAGTGTATTAGTGAAAAAGGAGTCGAAAAAGTATGATCCTATATTATTTTTCAATGACATTTTAGTTAATCACGTAATTTACATGTCATTACTTTCAATTTTTTCCATGCTTCTAATAAATTATCGTATGTGTTTTATTATAGTTTATTTTTTTTATCTGAAGAGATAAAGGAAAATACCATAACAATCAGAAAAACAGCATACTTTTAGTGCCAAATTTTTTAACAATAGTTCCACATAATTTTAATAGGTGATTAATTTAATAATTTTGACAACTTAGTTTACCAAAGATTTAACACGACATTGTTTTATTGACTGAATCACGCAAATAATTTTTATAAAAGATTATTTTAGTGCCAAAACTTTTGAAGGATTCATTTGGTTGGAAGAAAACTCCATGATAAATATATATTTTATCATATTTTAGGAAAATGGTTAGTTTTCCTATGTTTGGTGGTATGTGATTGGAAATGTTTTTCAATGTTTGGATCTCATTTAGAAAATAATTTCAATTTCATGAATTTATGAAAGGAAAAAATTATTATTTAAAAATCAAATAATTTTTTCTTTCCTTTCTTTCCCCTTCTTTCATGGCAGTGGTCAGCCACAACAACAGCGGGTGACTAGCCATAGGCAAGGATGAGATCAGCCTCGCTAGATTCCAGTGAGCCTGTTGGCCTTGGGCAAGCTTGTCCTTGCCTATGGACGATTGCCAGCATCGCCATGGCTAGCCACGAGATGAGGGAGAAGCAAAAAGAACAAAAGGAAATAAAATTAAAATAACCAAAATAGGAAAAAATGAAAATAAAGAGATAACTATCAATATGTTAAAAAAATCAAGAGTAGCAATTTCGAAAAGTTCTTTCACCTCTTTGATTTAGGAATTCACTTTCCTAATTTTGTGCATTAATTTTCCACTGACTAAGTCATTTTTTGATAACTAAAACGGATGATAGTCTGAAAAACTAATTCTTCAAGAACACTTACACTCAAACAAATGCACCCTAAAAGAGAAAAATTGTTATTTCAATCCTACATCTATTGTATGGATTTCAATCCTATCCTAAATCCTTAGATTGATCCAGTGTATTTCTATAAATTTGATCGAGCAAAAATGCAATCTAGTCCTCCCACCCAAATCTCACCTGAAATTATTGATGTGACAGTTCAGTCATCTCCAACCATCTTATGTGCCACAATTCGATATTTGATGTGGATAATTTAAACAAAACGATGCTATTTTGCTTAATTTTCTGAATATATTGTTTTGTGTTATTTTATAATCTACTTCGGCCCAAGTTCATTTCGTCTATGCAGTTCTCAGATAGTCAATTTCACTTGTCACTCGAAGTTCAATTTGCATGTGAGAGCGGACTTTAATATATGCATACCACATAATTTGTTTATGGTGGTTCAATGCGAATTATATTCATGTAGTCTCCGTCAATCTATTAGTTTATGTTTTTGAACTTCAAATGATCTTTGGTTATATATGGCGAAGAAGAAAAACGAGTTTATTAAAAGCACTATCTTTCCAAAATCTCTCCATATTTTCTGTGATGTACGATACAAATGGCTTATGCTGTGTGGAATAGCTGAGGACAATTCCATGCGGAGCAAAATGTCTGCAAACCAATGAGCAGAGTGAGCACGACCGTGGCGACCATGGTGAGGAACTTCCATGAAGAGTAGACGTACTTCCTCATGAGATTATAAGCCTTCACCTTTCGAGTGCTGTTGTAGTACCTGTTGACATCTTGAATCGTCTTGTCCAGCTCCGAGGGATTGCTTCCGGAACCTATGGATTTGATCATTCCGTTGAAGAGCTCCACGACCTTGTCGTCGCTGTTCAGATGGTTCGAGACGATGGATGCTTCCCTCAGCAGCTTCACATCCTCGGAGGTGTCGATAATGCCGTACATCAACTCTGTGTACCGCGTCAGGACCAAGGGATTGCTCTGCGATATCATCTCATAGGCCACAAGGTTTCGCAGCAAGACCTCAGTGGTCGCATTCAAAACGATCTGGGGGAGCTTCAGAGTAGCGGTTTTCTGATCGAACGCGATGGTTCTAATACCTCCTTCAGCCAAGCGTAGCTTGATCCCGACGTTGTGGAGCTTCGACGCCGTGGGAATCATAACAATTTCTTGAGAAGGGTCATTTTGGAGGTAGTTAGAGCATCCGGGTATTAATTGCGTTACCAATTGAATTATCTTGAAGATGAGCTCGATCGGCAATTTCAGCTTCTTCATGAAAGAGAATTTCGATAACTCGTTCCATGCCTCAGTGACTTCTAGTGCTGGTATCGATACCATATTGATCAGACAGCCAAAGCTTGCACCTGTTGATAAAAATGTACTTTTATTCCCTTTTTTATGCTTGCGAATAACAAAGTGTTAGATGTGGTTTATATACCCATTGACAGGAAAGCACGGGATCTCATTGCCTAGTGAGTGGGCGGGGCCCAGGGCCAGCGTCCCAGAGCTGTCAAAGAACTTTTATAATTGAATTCATATTTTATTAGTAGTTTGAACTTTGGTTCATGAATAGCTATTGTTATTTAGTGACATAACGGAAAGGAACAATGTGCTACTTATAGTGAAATCTTCTACTAAATATAACCTTGGTTTAAGGGTGAATTAGGATAAATCTTGTATCTCGATTTCTCTTTATTGTTTTTGCGCTCTATTTCATTGTGATTGTATGCCAAATCCTAACAAAAAGAAAAAAAAAGTACACATCATCTCATATTTGCATGGCATGGGGAATGAAAACTAACCTCTATGCTCATTCTTCTCCTTCAGTACTGCTTCTGGGACTGTTCTCGTCAAGATAAGATTGTAAAGGAGATCAAGCAAATGCTTATAATGACGAACAGCTTCAGATGGCGAGCACCGTTCTAGTCTAAGAGGCGATATCGCTTTGCAGAACCTCATCAACATCACCCCGAGGTCCTTGTCTATAGATTCATCTTCTTGATTTTTGCCCACTACATTCGTCGAATTCTTGGTCTGCAACATTATTTTCTGCAGCACAAAGGTCGGAATTTGATTCTCCACCATCATCACGTCTT
Source organism: Psidium friedrichsthalianum (assembly GCA_019149425.1). Taxonomy (NCBI): domain Eukaryota; kingdom Viridiplantae; phylum Streptophyta; class Magnoliopsida; order Myrtales; family Myrtaceae; genus Psidium; species Psidium friedrichsthalianum. Next base: position 7,715 of record JAGVVM010023664.1, on the reverse strand, counting down.
TGACAATGGAGTCTCGGGTCATCGGTACAATCCCCCCTCGATCATCAGTTCCAATGGAGTCTTCCTTGCTCTGAATACCGGCCGACTTATCCGGGTCCATTTTCTCTCGCTTGTACTTGTAAACGTACAGTAGGTCGAGCAAGAACAAGCTGTCAATGGTCATGATCCATTTCAGAGCGTCCGTGCCGACTTCCAGGTGCATTTGGTAGCTCGCGCGGATTTTGGCCTCCTGTGCTTCGAGCAAACCAGCAGTTAAATCAAATGCCGGGAGCTTCAGCGCCGCACGTGCCCGTCGGGCTGCAGCCAGCTTGGGTTCTCTGTCTGGTAGAGCTGTGGCCGGAAGTGGTGGTAGGGTCCCAGTGCGACGTGTTGCGGGATGTAGGCCTCCGGCTTGGCGGAGCTGATCAATTCGGGCACACGGTGGACCGAGACCTGGGTCTCGATGTCGATCCCGTGATCGAGGGCATCTCGGATGTGGTCCACCCATTGCTCTTCGCTAAGGCTTGGGTTGATGATGGAGGTCGACGACGAGAACATGCTTGTTCGACGAGGTTTAGAGAGCCAACTTAGCGCATGGAATATTACATGCACATCTTTTATTCGCGTACACACATTTATCTTATATATCATTGCAATTACGCAAGAAAACAAAAGTTCTGAGCTTCGTGGTTATTACGATGGTGGCTTTGAATATTATTAGGGTTGAAGTGGGCCAAGCGGTAGAGTTTTTGGCCGTTCTGCTGCGAATGAGAGTGACTCTCAGACTCGAGAGCTTGGTCCCATGCGATAAGATTCCTTGTTCGAATTGTTGAAGTTGTTGTTCTCCTACATCAATTGTGAATGAATCATGTATGCTTTTCATATTCATATGGCTACTCTCCATTTATTGGATTAAGCTTTTTAGTCGGAATTTTTAACATGATACTAGAACCAATATTATTTATTTTTGCATATGTGAAATTTTTTAACATAGTATCAGAGTCAGTGTTATTTATTTTTGCAGATGTGAGCCTTATTTATTTCCGAGTATGTGGGCCACATGATGATTAGTCAATTTTTACGTGACGCTCGCATCAATTGGCCAATTTCCACATGCGCATGAGAGGGGTCCATTCAACTAAGATCATGTGAACCCCATGAAAGGAGCTGTTGTCTTCTGTTCATTGTACGGTTCGAGTGGGGCAAGTAGGACTTAGGAGTTCATTCCCACCTCAAGGCTTTGAACTTTCCTACGATGGCAACTTTCTTTTTGCTTGGGGTTATCTTGATTCTTGACATGGACTGCAGTTGAACCTGTGCCTTAAAATTGCAGAAAAACCACAGAGAATCCTCATTCGGAAAGCCTTCCTTGTGCTCAGTATTTGTTTCTGTTAAATATGTCTCGAATTTAAGCCCAAATGAAACTGCAAAAATAAAGGAAAGTTAGATATTTGGATATTTTGCGGGTGTCCGAAAATTGTTCCTTGATTGGCAGTGTGGAATTTCAAATTTGGAATTACCGTGAAAAGCAAAGTCGGATTCACTTTCTTATTTCCGTGGAAGTCACGGTCAAACTTGGTAAGTCCGATGTGGACTTGAAAACCATGATCTGCCAATATACATGCTTGCTTGCGTGTTGGAATTCGGTCAGAGAATGAAGCTTCCTATAATCCCGACAGGTGACCGAATCTTCTTGAGATGTGGCCATGTTTTCTTTTTTCCCCTCCCCTAACTGACGTACGATATCTATCTACTCATGAGCCAGACAAGGAAGGGTAGAGAGGCGTGGGTCTTGCTTTGTTTGTCATATACATAAAAACAACGAACGCCATGGCCACAAGCAATATCAAAAGAATCGCCGTTCGTGCGAGTGCTTGGCATAGGACAATTTCGTAGAATTGCATCAATAATTTTAGCATTAAATCTTGCGCGTTTAAGATTTGTGTAGTCTTTTGTAAGGTTGAAAAATTATTTCGCAAAGAATTGAGGACTAAATATTGTAAGCGTTATTGATTGTAATTGGGGTTGGGAAATATTGATAGTATTTGAGGGACTCGAATGTGATTTGTAACTCCATGTATCAATAGTGAAATTCATTGCTTCTTTTCTTGTGGATGTAGGTCTCTATGGTCGACTCACGTATATCTACTTTCCAATTTATTTTATTGTTTTGTCTAGTTTATTGTTCAATCGCTTGTTCCGTGCAACAGTTTCTTTCCGCAAGTTTTCTTCCCAACCCAATGCTCGATTGCTGAAAAGAGAAGCTTTCATAGGTTCTTGGATTAGCATTAAGATGAAGAAAACAATGAACTTCCACCCTCATGATCTCACCTAATCATACTTGTGATTGCTATCGGCTTACTATCGCATCTCACCGAGGGATTATATATAGATCTGACTCCAATTCGTCTTGGCAAGAAACTGAGTAGGATATGCAGCAATCTGTATTCCAGCATCACAATGACATGGAAGTATGGTCATAAATCAAAAATCAAACCCTTTCATTGCATAGGCAAATAAAAACCGGTCCTCTTGGATTAGTCGGAATGACATGTAAGAACGAACTAAAACATATTAGACAAACCCCTATTCATTTCGCATGTTGCTCGCAAGTCAACTCCACATACGCGTGAGAGGGGTTTCCATTCAACTAAGATCATGTGAACCCTATGAAAGGAGCTTTTGTCTTATCTTCATTGTACTCAAAGAAGACTTTGGTTTTACTAGGGTTCAAGTGGGGCAAGTAGGACTTAGGAGTTCATTCAAACCTCATGGTTTTGAACTTTCCTACAACGGCAACTTTCTTTTTGTTTGGGGCCATCTTGATTCTTGACATGGACTGTAGTTGAACCCGTGCCTTAAAATTACAGAAAAACCACAGAGAATCCTGATTTGGAAAGTCTTCCTTGTGTTTAGTATTTTATTTCTGTTAGAATACATATCAAATTTAAGCTTGAAGCAAAATTACAAAAATTAAAGAAGAGTTAGATATTTGGATATTTTGCGGATGTCCGAAAATTATTTCTTGATTGGCAGTGTGGAATTACCGTGAAAAGCAAAGTTGGATTCACATTCCTATTTTTCTAAAAAAGTCGCTGTCAAACTTGGAAAGTCCAATAAGAATAAATGAAGAAGAATGATGCTTGGACTTATCCTTGACATGCTGACCGAATCTTCTTGAGATATTGGCCAACTTTTTTTTTTTTTTGCCCCTCCTCTGACGAACGTACAATATCTATCTACACATGAGTCAGACAAGGAAGGGTAGAGAGGCGAGGGTCTTGCCTTTTTTGACATATATATAAAAACGACGAGCGTAGTGGCCGCAAGCAATATAAAAGAAGCACCATTGTTGAGAGTGATTGGCAATGGGCAACTTCATGGAATGGCGTCAATAACTTCAGTATTGAAGCCGATTAAATCTTACGAGTTTAATATTTGTGTAATGAGTTAAGACAAACCCCTATTTATTTCCGCATGTCGCTCGCATCAATTTGTCAATTTTCACATGCGCATGAGAAGGGTTTCCATTCAACTAAGATCACATGAACCCTATGAAACGAGCTTTTGTCTTATCTTCATTATACTCAAAGAAGACTTTGGTTTTATTAGGGTTCGAGTGGGTCAAGTAGGACTTAGGAATTCATTCAAACCTCATGGTTTTGAACTTTCCTACAATGGCAACTTTGTTTTGTTTGGGGCCATCTTGATTCTTGACATGGACTGTACTTGAACACCGTGCCTTTGCAGAAAAACCACATAGAATCCTGATTTGGAAAAGCCTTCCTTGTGTTCAGTATTTTATTTCCTTCGAAAGTTTTCTTCCCAACCTTGCCGATTGCTGAAAAAAGATGCTTTCAAAGGTTCTCGGATTAGCATTAAGATGAACAAAACAATGAACTTACACCCTCATGATCTCCCTAACCATACTTCTGAGCTCTAAAATTAACGTCGCATCTCACCAAGGGAGAAGCTATAGCGCCGACTCCAATTCATCTTGGCAAGAAAAGGAGTAGGATATGCATCAATCTATATTCCAGCATCACAATGACATGGAAGTATGGTCATAAATTAAAAATCAAACCCTTTAGTTGCATAGGCAAGTAAAAGCCGGTCCTCTTGGATTAGTCGGCATGACATGTAAGAGTGAAACCATATTAGAATTCGGATTATACGCCTTTAGTAATTGAAACATGACGGGCTTAACATCGGTAATGAACAAGCTATAAATGTTACTCCAGCACCCACTCTTAAACCTGTGGATCTACAGAGGATAGTAATGAAGTAATGAATCCATCTGCGGAACATCTCGTAAAATTCTCTGCGTTTGTATTCTGGTGGCGAGTGACTAGCACCCTGTATCAATGCCGTTGAGACGGGGACAAAAGTATTGGGACACCAAAAACTACTCAACGAGAAGGAATAGGCGGCATCAAAGTCAGGAGTTCCCTTACGTTTAATGTTGCATAGGTCAGTCGGTATCCATCGTCTACATACTTTCTCGTGTACCTATTAAAACATGGCAAAATTGGAAGCCCTTGCCTCATCTGAGGAATAAAGAAACCGGAGAACGGAAAAGTATGAAGTGAAACCTTTGTGAGCTTACCCGGCAACTTGGCTATCCATAAACCACGGTCTCCAATCTGTATCCACCGTCAAATCAAGCCATTTTATTCACTCTTTGATAGTGTTATGCGGTATAAACATGTCATGATCACCACTGCGAAGAATGAGTTTACTCATCACCAGTTGAACCAAGTGATTTTTGTATTTTTGTTGAATTTCACAGTTGCCGAAATGTTCCTAGACTATTGCAGTCATTGGTCTTGGCAGTTTTTACCTGAAAACTAGAACTTGCATGCCCTTCGAGTGAGATTATTATGATAATCGATAACATTGGTGACATCTTCAGTGTTGGCTAACGAATTATTACACCTGAAGAATTCGCCAATGGTCCTGAACAAATTGATGCAATAAGATACAACTATTTGATAGTTCTCTCAAGGAGGAATAAATTTGAACGACAAGTTCAATGGCAAGACATGTACATACCGGTCGAACATGAAGAGCTTCTTGTATGCCTGGATAATACCCCATATATTGACAAGTAGATAATCGAAATACTATCACATTCATGAAAGAATTAGAAGACCGATTTAGAGAGAGAGAGAGAGAGAGAGCACCAAAAATCGCGAGGTCCCGATAGTGACACAAGATAATCCCTGGTGAACTATTGGATGGACCTCCTGTGCTGCTCTGGTTTGATAGTGCTAATTTGAAAGCTTCTTTGGTTTCGGTGAAATGAAAGCACAAACAGGTCAAGAACATTCGTTTCGCTGATCAATTCAATCAGCTGCAAATAATACAGAAAGAACCAAACGTCTCTGCTCAAAATTTATGTTCAATAAATTTCAATCAAAAAAGAGTTGGGAGAGAAAAATAAAACAAGTCTGCTTCTGATGCATCCATTAAGGAAGCACATTCTATAACCTCGTCGTACGTTGCCAAATCCTTTGTGCAGTTGTGTTTGTTGAATCCATATAATTCCCACCACAATGTATTTCTAAATCCTATAATCAATATATAAATTTGACCATACCTCATGACTCGAAAATGCTCAACTGGTAGTTCTCACATGATTTTTTTGTCATTACCACAAAGTGCATTTGAAATGAGGGCATACTATTAGCGAATGGAACTTTGTTGGCACCTAAACTTTGATCATTTATTTTACATAAAAATGAGAATTAGTTTTATTTCTCGCCAAAAATGATTAATTACTTTTTCGTGCATATTTATTTTTCACATTCATGCATCTCATTAGCATTTATTTGGACCGGTGGTGGAAAATGAGCTTAAATCGATGAATGGATTGAGCCAAATCTTAAGCAAAATTCGGTCGGGGCTAGAGGACTAAGTGACTGAAATTCACAAATCTTTAGGGCTTATCTTGGACTTAATTCAGCTTGTTAAAATTAATTAATTAAACTAAGGCCTTTGATTAAAGCTTAATTAATTAAAAAAGGCCTAATAAAGCCCAGACGAGCCCATAGGGAGATCACAGGCCTGTCAAGCCCACTCAACGGGCTGACCGATTCTATAGGGAATTAATTGAACAGAATTTTCTTTCTAAAGGATTAAATTGCGATTATCCGAAAGTTGAGGAAATTTTTCATAATTAGACGAAAATCACGAAACCCTAGTTTAGTCTATAAATAGGGTGCTTTATTCACGTTTTGAGGAGGCCAACTCATTATCATACACGGCCATTGAGGGCCACAGAAAGGAATTGAGGACGGAATTGAGAGGGGGGAAAAAAAACAAAAGAGAAGAGAGAGGGGGTCATTTATAAAGAGGCCCTGGATTCACGTTTTTCATGGAGGGATTATAAAAACAATGAGAATTCATGGCCTCAAGAAAGAGGTTTCTCTCCACGGTCTTCACGGATTCTTCAGTCTTGATAGAAAGAGAAAGAGAGAAAAGACGAAGGCTTTGGGAACGTTCATAATTTAAAGGGAAGACAATACCAGAAAGTTTGCGTCTGCGAGGAGAAGAAAAAAAGGGTCATAACACAAGAGGTCTAGAACTCAACCAAGCTGAGTATCCCCGCAGAATCCTCTGCCCATGAGACGATGCTGCTGCTCTCTCTCCTCGACACCGACCGTGAAGCTGCCCCGCCGTCCCTGTTCAAACTTAAGCTGTTTCGCGTTGACGAGCAAGCCATGACATGCTGCTGCACCGTCGTCTCAGATCCACGTTTCAGATCATGCCAGTAGCTCTCGTGACATCCACAAGCGAGACGCCAAGTCGTTGTTCGCCAATGTTCCCAAGCGTTTTATATTGCCATCATGAGGTCGGTTTTGTTGCCGAGTATAAAATTCACTGAGGTTTTTTTTAAATCCTCTATTAAATTAGCTGCGCTGTTGTGTATATTTCTGGGTGGACATATGCATCAATCCCACCAAGTTGTGCGACATCAGGTTTCTATTTTTGCAGATCTTTTAGCGTAAGCTCACTTGTCGAGGCCTGACCAACCGTCTCGATCGAGCATCCCCGTCGGTGAGCTGACCACCACCTCGAGCTGAACATCCTGGAGTCCCCGCTAGGCACCCCCGCGAGCGGCCGTTTGAGCCATCCAAGATCCACTTGATCCGAAGCCGGTTCAAATTTGGAAAGGTCATTTTCAATTTTAGGTTACAATCTCCATCCGAGAATATTTTTAATATTTATTGCCTAATTTGATTTATTTGTTATCATTGAATATCTGACATTTTTTTCTTGCAGATAATTTTTGCCTATCTTGATAAGGATGTGAATCTTTGTGGATAGGATAATATCGCTTTAGAGATGACACGATATTATCCTTTTTTTTTTAAATTAGGCACTTTATTCTAAGGTAAATTTGAATTTTATTTTTGCATCTCATGTTTATCTTATCTTTGCGATTGTTCAAATTTGCACTTGAGTAAATAATAATGCCTATAACACATGCTCCCAATTGTGCCTTGTCCCTCGGAAAAACGTACATTAAGGCAACATCTGACTTCAAACTCGAAGTACAATTGTGCTCGTATGTATGAATTAGACATCAAATCCTCGATCTCGAGGAGAGGATTGCTAATTCCTAAATAGAATTTCGAGGTTTGTCCTACATATATAGGGACAATGGTAATTCTATAATATATTCACTTGCTAGCCCTCAACCGCGGGCATGTTGTGAATAAAAATCAAAATTT
>JAGVVM010023656.1:0-16235 GCA_019149425.1 Psidium friedrichsthalianum | reverse complement strand
GCGATGATAATGTCTCGGGCCAAACGACGATGATCTCGTGCCACGACGAATGGCTGAACGTGGCTGTGGCTGAGCTAAGCGACGAACGTCCCCCCCCCCCCGCCGCAGCCATGACCAGCAACAGAAATTTCCATGCAAAGTTCACGGCACAGCATCAGCTCAACCGAGTGAAAATTTGACGACAAAGAAGTACGACACGATCTCACAAGTAGCTGCGGAACAGAAGACTCCAAAAGAAGAACATCGTGGTGTGTGTTTGGTGTGGTGTCAGGAAGAAGAAGAAGAACAGCGGCACAGCAGTCACAAGCGCCAAGATGGAGGAGCAACAAGCAGCAAGCTCATGCAGCAGCAAAAGAAGAGGATCGCAGCTGTAGTCAATGGTACTAGGAGCAACCGAGAAAAAAAAAAAGACAAGTAGCAGCAATATTCGATGAAGCAGAAAAGGAGAAGAAAGGGGTTGGAGAAGACGTGAGCAGGCCACGTTTATATATGAACAGTCTACTACAGGAAATTAGTGGTATGAAATTAATGAAAGCTATCTTGTTTGCATGGGAAAATGGGGAAGGGCAGACAATCCTGCAAGAGTGGTTTTCGACTGCATGATGAGGAGAAGAAACGTAAAGCACACGTGGAGGGGAAAAAGAAGGGAGAATGGGTCCAAATTGTATCAATTTCTTTGTCCTCTTGTGCATGATTTGAGGACATCACAACTCTTCTCACGTTACAGGAATTTCGTCCTGGAAATTTTCATTCTACTAATGCTACTAATTACATAAACAGGTAGGGGTGCTTGCGCTTCACTTCGTCCTCATTTTCCCACGTTGCGCCTTTTGTTCCATGATGCTTCCATATTACTTTGACAAGGGATATTGTCTTGTTTCATAGGACATGTTCCCTTCGGTCCACTATTCGAACAGGCCCCTCTGCATACGCGACTCGGTCATCCACTTCAATGACTTCATGATCGAGTATATGGCTCGGGTCCGGCTCGTACTTCCTTAGCATTGAAACATGGAACACATTATGCACTTGAGACAAGTTTGGCAGCAACGCAAGATGATACGCCAATGTTCCAATTCTTTCCAAGATCTTGAATGGGCCTACAAATCTCGGGCTTAACTTTTCGCTTTTCCCAAATGGAGATAGACCTTTCATTGGCGACACCTTCAAAAATACATGATCGCCTGCTTGAAATTCCAATGGCCTACGTCGCTTATCTGCATAGTTTTTCTGGCGACTCTGAGCTGTTTTCAGCCTGTCCCTTATCACTTTCACTGCCTTAACGAACTGCTGAACCAATTCTGGGCCTGTTATGCTCATTTTACCAATCTCGTCCCAGCATATTGGAGTTCTACAAGCTCTTCCATATAGAGCCTCAAATGGAGCCATTCTGATACTTTGCTAATAGCTATTATTGTACGCAAACTCCACCAAGTGCAATTGTTCTTCCCATCCACCTTTGAAGTCTATTACACAGGCTCTCAACATGTCCTCCAATGTCTGAATCGTCCTTTCTGTTTGTCCATCGGTTTGCGGATGATATGCTGTACTATACCTCAACTCAGTTCCAAGCGCGGTCTGTAGACTTTTCCAAAATGTTGCAGTAAATCGAGGGTCACGGTCCGACATGACGGTAACTGGTACTCCATGCAAACGAACGATTTGACGCACATATAATTCAGCCAGCTTTTCCAGAGCAAAGTCCTTTCGCACTGCTATGAAGTGAGCAGATTTAGTCAGCCTATCGACCACAACCCAAATCGAATCGTTGCCCCTTTGACTCCTTGGAAAACCAGTCACGAAGTCCATCGTGACATGTTCCCATTTCCATTCTGGAATCTCCAATGGCTGTAGCAATCCTCCAGGTTTGCAATGCTGTGCTTTCACCTGCTGACAGGTCAAGCACTTCGCCACGTGTTTGGCCACATCCACCTTCATGTCATTCCACCAATAGTGCTGACGCAGGTTTTGATACATCTTCGTGCTACCTGGATGAATGCTATAACTGCTAAGATGTGCTTCGGTCAAAATTTCTTCCTTTAATTCTTCATTATTTGGCACGCATGTCACGCTCCGAACCCGGCGAGCCACGCGACATCCCTATTACCTGTACGATCGATTGGATAACAAGAACGACGACCCAAGATACTCGTCGTTGTCCAAACGATCTCAGAGTTCCGGCGGCAACAGAAACGAAACCCTACCAAACATACATGCACAAAATCAAAGGATAGAGAGACAGTGCAAAATAGCAAACTTGATTTTCCATTTTACTTTCTCATATAAAGACAGTGTTCCTGTACAAACCAAACTTCACTGCCTTCCCTGAGATGTCACTCAAACACATTTACAAAAGGAGATATCAAACTCCCCTAGGTAAACAGATATTCACACTTCAAAATTTCTCCATCCATCGTGACATCTCGTTGCTAGACCTCTGATCAAAAAGGGACCACTGGTCTGCAACATCATCTCACAACCCAGTCAGTCTAATTACAAACCTGCCTATACAATCAAAAAGAGGTCGTAACCTCTCGCCTACTCGTCGGCGTCTGATCCATTGTTCGAGGTCCCGCTCACCTCAGTGGATGGTAGCTCCTCTGGGTCAGACTCTCCAGATGAAAGCGGGATGTTCTCTTGGCTATTATCAGTAGATCCTTCAACCTTTATGGGGGCACTACCCTCAGAATGTTCGCCTAACCCTTCCTCGCCAGCATTCAACTCCTCGCCTTCGTTGGGAATGTCTCTTGCCGGATCCCATGGTACCAGATACTGCAATGGAACCTCAAAACCCTGCAATGGTCCCAGCAGCATATCTCCTCTCCGGTACATCCAAGCTATAAACAAATGTCGTTGCCAGGGCACCTGTCCTACATCTACCAAAACAGTAGTCTTGACTCTAACAAAAACTCCTCCACGGTCATGGGGATCAGGGAAAGATTGCGTCTCGGTAACGAAGTCCCGTGGGATCCCTTGCCTAACTGGGATAGCATTCATTTTGGGGGTTGGGGTTCTGAAAATGAGGAAAATCACCCATGAGAACTAATCTCAGCAAGCTCACCCTAAATCCCTCTCAGGATACCAAATATCCCTAGACCCAACTCCAGTAAGCAATCACAAAGTAATCACAAACACGTGTACCCAAACAATATCACATGCAGAGGATAGCAGTCAATAGTTTACTTGCCCTCATGGGCCAAGAACACAAATAAAATAGTCTCAATTTCAGATAGCAAGTTCAAATGCATGTGTATGCCATTTTTCAGTCTCAACTCTTGCCTCATTAATCCTCAGGACCCGCGTAATGAAACCGCCTCAGGTCCGTACTCAACCCGCGTAATAATACCGCCTCAGGTTGGTACCCGTGCCTCAGCCCGCGTAATAGTACCGCCTCAGACTGGCACCCGTGCCTCGACCCGCGTAATAGTACCGCCTCAGGTCGGCACCCTCATTTCTTCATCAATTACCCCGCGTAATGGTACCGCCTCAGGGTTTCCTTTTCTCACAACATTATCTGCCATGCCATCATTATGAGACCCATTCTCATCAAGCAATTCCAATTGCGTTCGGTAAATCAAACGGCATATCTATGCAGATAATTCAAATGTAATGTCATCAAATGATTCATACACAATTCAAGCCAAGCAGTTCGAACACATAATCTCGACTCAATAAAGCATCTAAGCCAATCACTTTTGGCTAGCAAACGCAATTGCATCAGAAATTAGCTATCCTGTCCTTTCTCACTTTGAACCGTCAAATTGGGCCCACGACATCACGTGAACCTTTCCTAAGCTCACAAGGACGGTCCTCAAATCTCATCACCAGTATCGTTCAAAACTTCTAAAGTGTCGCAGTTGACACCCTCACTTCCGAATTAGGTCCATTTGATCCCCGATTGATCAAATTTCTCATTTCTCAAGCTCCAGACACCGCGGGGCCCACAATCGCACTCAAGGACAGAATTATTTACTCAGAAACAGCCACAATTCAAGTGCGTCCAGCGCACTATAAGTCTCAACAGCCACTATATACACAAATATCTCAAAGTCAGTCAATTTTCCTCAAGCGATCTACCCCGTGTCGCGTCCTAGAGCTAATCCAGGCAATATCTGTCATCCTACACAAGATTAAGGATGCGACTTACCAAAAGAAAGCTTGATAAGCCAAGGAAATGGGGCTGGACAGAGGCTGTGAACAGCAGCAATCAAGACCGGCGACGACGCACGGCGGCGCGTGGAAGAGGACGGCCAAACCAGCGAGAACCGGGGCTGTACAGGGGCTGAACCGACACCAAAATGAACTAGAAATCACATATTTGACATGGAAATGAGATCTAAGGGCAGCCGGGGTCGACATATATCAATTAGAACCAAAACAGAAATTCGGCACCCAGAAAACAGTTTTGTCGACTGATACGAGAAAATACATTTGAAGGGTCAAACGACCTTGGATCGAGGCGATTCAAGTTGGGTTGGATTCAGAAGACATAAAATATAACATATCCAAAAATCACGAGAATCCAACTTACAAATTTTCGTCAGCGGCCGATTGAAGTCTGCAGCCGAGATTTGGAGCCAGTAGGGAGAGAAAGAGAGAAATGGAAGTGGAAGCTTGCGTGAGTGAAAGAAAGTGAGGAGAGAGAGTGGCGCTGCTGAGTTTAAGGAAAAGAGAGAGAGAGCCTTTATTTTCTAAAATAATAATAATAATAATAATAATAATAATAATAATAAAATAATAAAATATCTCGGTTACTATTCATCGATTTGACCAAAAGTTGGTCAAAGCTTATCCAATCTGGTCAAAACTTGGGGAGCAAGGTTGACCAGTCAATTTCGGGATTTCGCGTCAATTTGGGACTGGTTAGGGCTGAACCGGTGCTCTTTAAGCTCAATCGCGAAGGGAAAATGACTCGAGATGATCTCGGAAAATTTTTCTGACTTCGCTAAAATTCATCTCACACCCTAGCCACTGAATCTAGAGCAAATCGGGGACTCGACAGAAGTTTCTAATTTTTGCCTTCCTTCTCGGCACTCCGAGTCCAAACTATCAATTTCCGAACCTTTCTCGTCAATATCCAAATTTAGCAACTGCAACGCTCTTGAAAATCGATTGTCCTATTCGGAACTCAATTCGTGGCCAAATTCATAAGATAGCAGCTATAATGAAATTCTCAAACTAACGGGTGGCTGTTAGGAGTTACGCGTATCGACCAATTGGTCCACGTACTTATTTTCCTAGATAGCCCTTCCCTTTTGGTCAGTTATCTCGAAGTGATCAGTTTCGAGTGGAATTCATTAATAGTGCATCCATGACATATCCATTCTATATTCAAGTCCCAAACAGGGGTCGAAATTCAGAATGTTACAATTCTTCCCCTCTTAAGAAATTTCGTCCTCGAAATTACAACATACTAATACATCAAACTATTCAAATAAACTGGGATATTTGCGCCTCATCTCGTCTTCGCTTTCCCACGTGGCGCCTTCGGTTCCATGATGTTCCCAGACTACTTTAACCAGCTGGATCGTCTTATTTCTCAAGACTTGCTCTCTGCGATCCTCAATCCTCACTGGTCTTTCCACGTACGAAACTCGATCGTCAACTTCAATGACTTCATGATCGAGTATATGGCTCTTATCTGGCTCATACTTTCTTAACATTGATACGTGGAATACATTATGCACTTGCGATAAGTTGGGCGGCAGCGCCAGACGATAGGCCAAATTCCCAATGCGCTCCAAAATCTCGAATGGGCCTACAAACCTCGGGCTCAGTTTTCCTTTCTTTCCAAATCGAGATAGTCCTCGCATTGGTGATACCTTTAGAAACACATGGTCCCCAACTTGGAACTCCAGTGGCCTTCGTCTTTTGTCTGCATAACTCTTTTGACGACTTTGAGCTGTTTTCAATCTGTCTCTGATAACTTTGACAGCCTCAACTGACTGTTGAACCAATTCTGGGCCCGTTATCCTTCTTTCGCCAACCTCATCCCAACATAACGGAGTTCTGCACGCCCTGCCATACAAAGCTTCGAATGGTGCCATTTTTAAGCTCTGTTGATAGCTGTTATTATACGCAAATTCCACCAAATGCAACTGGTCTTCCCATCCGCCTTTAAAATCTATGACACACGCTCGCAACATGTCCTCAAGCGTCTGAATCGTCCTTTCTGTCTGTCCATCAGTTTGCGGATGATACGCCGTACTAAATTTCAGTTCTGATCCCAACGCTGTCTGCAGACCCTTCCAGAAGGTCGCCGTAAACCTTGGATCACGATCGGACGTGATTGACACTGGAACACCATGTAGGCGAACCACTTGGCGCACATACAGTTCTGCCAACTTTTCCAAAGCGAGGTCCTTTCGCACAGCTATAAAATGAGCCGACTTGGTCAATCTATCGATCACAACCCATATTGAGTCATTACCTCGCTGACTCCTGGGTAAACCCGTCACGAAGTCCATCGTGACATGCTCCCATTTCCATTCTGGGATCTCTAAGGGTTGGAGCAATCCACCAGGCTTACAATGCTGTGCTTTTACTTGCTGGCACGTCAAACACTTAGCCACATACTTGGCTATGTCCCCTTTCATCCCATTCCACCAATAGTGTTGACGTAAATTTTGATACATCTTCGTACTGCCTGGGTGGATGCTGTAATTGCTGCGATGAGCTTCAGATAAAACTTCTTCTTTCAACTCAGCATCATTTGGTACACACAGTCGTCCATGGAACTTTAAGATCCCATCCTCCGTTATTTGAAATTCAGGCTTCCTTTTGGTTGCGTCCAATGTCAAAATCTTTTGAAAGTCAGGGTCCGTAGGCTGTAGTTCCTTAATTCTTGCCTGAATTCTCGGTTCAATCCTTAACGTGGCCATTAGACTCGAGAGATTTCCTATCTCTATTATGAATTCCGAGTCTCTTACTTCTTTTAATAGAGTCCATTCTTTGACCACCATCTGCGCGATGCTGGATTTCCTACTAAGAGCATCCGCCACTTTGTTTGCCTTCCCCGGGTGATATAGAATCTCACAATCATAATCCTTCAAGAGCTCCATCCATCGACGCTGTCTCATGTTCAATTCCTTCTGTGAAAACATGTACTTCAAGCTTTGATGATCAGTATAAATCTGCAACCTTTCCCCAATTAGATAATGCCTCCAAATTTTCAACGCGAACACGACCGCTGCAAGCTCTAAATCATGCGTTGGATAATTCATTTCATGTGGCCTCAATTGTCGAGATGCGTACGCCACTACTCGTCCATATTGCATCAAGACGCATCCAAGTCCTCTTAATGACGCATCGCTATAAATCTCAAATCCTCCAGATCCAGATGGGATCGTCAGTACTGGTGCAGTTGTTAACTTCTGCTTGAGCTCTTGGAAACTTTTCTCGCACTTATCTGTCCATTCAAACCTTGTTTCCTTCTTTAACAAGTGCGTCAGAGGGGTCGCTATCGCAGAGAACCTTTCCACGAAACGTCTATAATATCCTGCCAGTCCAAGAAAACTTCTCACTTCCGTGATTGATGTCGGCCTTGGCCACTTTTCAACAGCTTCAATCTTTGACGGATCCACTGAGATTCCTTCTCCAGAGATAATATGTCCAAGAAATGCCACTCGATTAAGCCAAAACTCACATTTACTAAACTTGGCATAAAGCGAGTGCTCTCTTAGGGTCCGTAAAACAATATCCAAATGCAACTCATGGTCCTCAGAGCTTTTGGAGTATATCAAAATATCGTCGATGAACACAATGACGAACTGGTCCAAAAACTCCTTGAATACCCGTTTCATCTCAACACCAGCCAACTTCACAAACTGCTCAGATATAAACGAATGCGACGCTCCAGGGTCAAATAAAGCATATGCAGCATGACCACAGAGAGAAATGGTACTTGTGATCACGCCGGGCGCATTCTCTGCGTCCTTTCGCGCCACAGCATACACTCGTCCTTGGGCGGGAGGTCGATTCTGGTTTCCTTGAGGAACTGTTCCAATTTGAGGTCCTCCCTGGAGTCTAGGCGGCTGAAACTGAGGTCCAGGGGCTCTCTGCTGACAGAACCTTGCTTGATGCCCCATCTTCCACACTTGAAACATGCCCCTGTTCTGATCGGGCATGGACCACTCACATGCCTCCGTCCACACTCTCGACATAACAATCCTGACAAATAGTTCGGCTTCCTCAAATTTCCTCGGGCAGAAGGGACAAATGTTCGATTGTCTATTACCATTGGTCTTTTCCAAGGCTCCTGTTGTCCCTGCCAGGCGTAAACCGCGATCCAGATGCGGTCGCTCTTTCTATTATGTCCCTTTCTATCTCTTGTGCCCTCTCATAGATCGTACCATAATCCCTTAAACCAGTTGGGATTAGTTGGCTACGGAGTTCCGGCTTCAAACCGTCACGGAACCTTCTAGCCTTATCCCAGGGATTCTCTATCATTCTTTGAGCGAATCTTGACAATCTTGTGAACTCCGCTTCGTACTGATCCACACTCCTCTGACCTTGGCGAAGTCGCATAAATTCTTCCATCTTTCTTTCCTGTGCGGCCTCTGAGAAATACTTCCCATTGAACGCCTCACAGAAGGTCGCCCAATTCTGTCCTACTCCTTCAGGAAATACTCTCCCTTGAGTCGCTTTCCACCAATCACTAGCGGTACCTTGCAGCTGGTAAACCGCCAATGTGACCTTTTCTTCCTCATTGCACCCCAATAAAGCATAAGCTTTCTCTAGCTCCTCAATCCAAAAAGATGCAGCTTCAGGTCCTCCATTCCCATTAAATTTTGGCGGCTTCAGCTTTAAGAATTGCTCGACTACTTGATGCATCTGTCGAGCTCCAACTCCCCCACCAATGTTCATATTCATCGCTGCTACTGCAGCTTCAGCGCCTGGGCGAGCTCAGCAGTCCTTTCTTCTGCCTGTCTGCCCATCAAATTTCCCATTTCCTCTAGGGCCTTCATAAATCCTTCCATTCTCGGATGCACTGCAGCTCTTTGGCCTTGAGCAGCTCGGGCAACTCTTGGGCCCTCACCTGCTGCTGCTCAGGCTTGCTGCAGCTCAGGCGCTCTAGCGCGTCTACCACGTCCTCTACCGCCTCGATTGTTCATGATTCCAAAACTTTTCACTCAAACTGATATAATCCCACCAGGGAATCAGACTTAATCCAACTACACAGCTTACCAAACTAGGCAACAGATCAACAGCTATATATCAATAGCATTAAAGGCAGGCTAGACCAAACAATCAACTGAACAAGCACATGCGCCAAGCAATAACATGCGGACGCGCCACAATCTAGCTTAAGCTTATGGTCTCTCTAATTGACTACCCCAAGATTCAACATCCTTATCACTCCAAACCTCGAATAAATACCAGATCGAGCTGACCTGCTCTGATACCAAATCGAACGGGGATGTCACGCCCCGAACCCGGCGAGCCACGCGACATCCCTATTACCTGTACGATCGATTGGATAACAAGAACGACGGCCCAGGATACTCGTCGTTGTCCAAACGATCTCAGAGTTCCTTAGGCAACAGAAACGAGCTCCTTCAACTTCATGCACAGAAAGGGATAGATAGAGAGACCAACCAATCTAATTTACATCAAACCACTCCTTATATTACATCATATTTATATACATCGGTTGGGCGACATCAAATATGCACAAATCAAAATTCATGTCGTCCTTTGACATCTTATAGCTCGACCTTTAACAAAAAGGGCTTAGGTCGGCAATTTCTATCTTCGACTACAAGCAAACCATACAAATTTCTACAAAAGGGCTTCAACTCCAACTGTGTTCATCAAGCATCCGCCCCACCATCCGATCCAAGAAAAAGCTGAGTTTCCGACTCAATATCCAACTCGATCCCCTACCTTACTAGGATCGCATTCACTGCGGCGGTCTGGGGTCTGAAAAATGGGGAAATCACCCATGAGAACTAATCTCAGCAAGTTCACCCTAAATCCCTCTCAGGATACCAAATATCCCTAGACCCAACTCCAGTAAGCAATCACAAAGTAATCACAAACACGTGTACCCAAACAATATCACATGCAGAGGATAGCAGTCAATAGATTACTTGCCCTCATGGGCCAAGAATACAAATAAAATAGTCTCAATTTCAGATAGCAAGTTCAAATGCATGTGTATGCCATTTTTCAGTCTCAACTCTTGCCTCATTAATCCTTAGGACCCGCGTAATGAAACCGCCTCAGGTCCGTACTCAACCCGCGTAATAATACCGCCTCAGGTTGGTACCCGTGCCTCAGCCCGCGTAATAGTACCGCCTCAGACTGGCACCCGTGCCTCGACCCGCGTAATAGTACCGCCTCAGACTGGCACCCGTGCCTCGACCCGCGTAATAGTACCGCCTCAGGTCGGCACCCTCATTTCTTCATCAATTACCCCGCGTAATGGTACCGCCTCAGGGTTTCATTTCTCACAACATTATCTGCCGTGCCATCATTATGAGACACCATCCTTATCAAGCAATTCCAATTGCGTTCGATAAATTAAACGGCATAATCAGGCAGATAATTCAAATGTAATGTCATCAAATGACTCATACACAATTCAAGCCAAGCAGTTCGAATACATAATCTCGACTCAATAAAGCATCCAAGCCGATCATTTTGGCTAGCAATTGCAATTGCATCAGAGATTAGCTATCCTGTCCTTTCCCACTTTGAATCGTCAAGTTGGGCCCATGACATCACGTGAACCCTTTTTAAGCTCACAAGGATGGTCCTCAAATCTCATCACCCGTATCGTTCAAAACCTCTAAAGTGTCGCAATTGACACCCTCACTTCCGAATTGGGTCCATTTGATCCCCGATTGATCAATTTCTCATTTCGCAAGCTCCAGACACCGCGGGGCCCACAATCGCACTCAAAGATAGAATTATTTATTCAGAAACAGCCACAATTCAAGTGCGTCCCATGCACTATAAGTCTCAACAGCCACTATATACACAAATATCTCAAAGTCAGTCAATTTTCCTCAAGCGATCTACCCCGTATCGCGTCCTAGAGCTGATCCAAGCAATATCTGACATCCTACACGAGATTAAGGATGCAACTTACCAAAAGAAAGCTTGACAAGCTGTGGAAACAAGCTGAAATGGCGAAGGACAACCGGCGACAACCGAGACCGGCGGCGGAGCACGACGGCAAGGGAAGAGAACGGCTAAACCAAGAGAAACCGGGGCTGTGAGGGGGCTGTTTAGGTACCAAAACGAACTAGAAATCACATATTTGACATGGAAATGAGATCTAAGGGCAGCCGAGGTCGACATATATCATTTTGAGCTAAAACAGAAATTCGGCACCCAGAAAACAGTTTCGTCGACTGATACGAGAAAATACATTTGAAGGGTCAAACGACCTCGGATTGAGGCGATTCAAGTTGGGTTAGAACCGTAAGACATTGTACTACAACATATCCAAAAATTGCGAGAATCCAACTTACAGATTTTTGTCAGTGGCCGGTTGAAGTCTGCAGCCAGAATTTGGAGCCAAATGAGAGGGAGGGAGAAAAGAAGGAAAGTTTTCCACCGTGAGAGAAAAAAGAAAGAGGGATGGTGATCTGCCGTAAGAGGGAAGAAGAAGAGAGAAAAAGTCAAATGGTCTTCCCAAAATAATATTTTTTTATTTAAAATATCTCAAAATATTAATTAAATAATCAAAATATCTACTTACTATTCATCGATTTGACCAAAAGTTGGTCAAAGCTTATCCAATCTGGTCAAAACTTGGAGAGAAAGTTTGACTAGTCAATCCTCAAAATTCGTGCCAAAACGGGACTGATTGGGATAGAATCGGTGTTATTTTGGCTCAATCGCGAAGGGAAAATGACTCGAGATGATCTCGGAAAATTTTTCTGACTTCGCTAAAATTCATCTCACACCCTGGCCACTGAATCTAGAGCAAATCGGGGACTCGACAGAAATTTTTAATTTTTGCCTTCCTTCTCGGCACTCCGAGTCCAAACTATCAATTTCCGAACCTTCCTCGTCAATATCCAAATTTAGCAACTGCAACGCTCTTGAAAATCGATTATCCTATTCGAACTCAATTCGTGGCCAAATTCATAAGATAGCAGCTATAATGAAATTCTCAAACTAACGGGTGGCTGTTAGGAGTTACGCGTATCGACCAATTGGTCCACGTACGTATTTTCCTAGATAGCCCTTCCCTTTTGGTCAGTTATCTCGAAGTGATCAGTTTCGAGTGGAATTCATTAATAGTGCATCCATGACATATCCATTCTATATTCAAGTCCCAAACAGGGTCGAAATTCAGAATGTTACATATTTGACCTGCCACTTGGATTAGTAAGCTTGCATATTGAATTGAGTCTAGTTCCATGATGGAATTATAGCAATTGACGATAACGGATCCTAAGTCTTGATTACAATGGCGCATTGATGATTTAGGTCAAGAATTCTAATATCAACCTCAATGGATATAGAGAAACTCCTGAGAAAGAGGAAATGAGGAATAATGGGGCGTAGAGCTGGTCGAATTCTCCAAGGATGACTTGAGGTGAATTAAATAATGACTAGAAGCGGAGTACACGGATTGAACACGACAAGTGACCTCGAGTCATAATGACTTTTGACAGGTTTGGAAAACCTAAGGTGTAAGGACTGAAAGCGAAAGGGTATGAAGAATCGTGACAACGACATGTCGATAGGCTTGAATCGGGAGTTTTGATGGTTAGCCAAGAGAAACATAATGAGGATACGAATTGCGAAGGCTCGATGTCGAAAGATCATAGGCTTGAATTGTGTTAGACTTTGATGGTTTAGATGGGATCTTTATTAAGAGTTCTAAATGATTGGATGAGACTCACAATGAGGCGGATGGTAACACTAGATTATGGGCCGATGAAATTACATGACTTTGACTTGTTATGAGTGGGACAAGGGAAGTGTTACATTAACTTGAAGTTTAAGTATTTAATCTTAGAAATGATGGTCGCCCATAGTATATGGATATTGGTATTGCAAGGGCCCATAAAATACGTGATTTGTAAGTAGGCAAACGACGATTATGGGATGTTGGACGTGAATAGAACTTGAGTTTGGTGATTAAAGCACCGACAATGAATGAAGGCTCAACCCGATATAAGAATGGTGATCCGGTATGAATAACAACCAGGAAGAGTACTCTATATAGATTCTAAGTACCTGATTTTGAGCTGTCGGTCGTTTGTGGTGTTTGGACATTTAAGTGGAGGAATTCTTACTGACAAGAAGCGGACCGTTTAAGGAAAATAAAATGATTGTTTTGTCCCCAAGCGACACCAGGTGGATTAACGATGATAGGGATTGAACTTGAAGCACCTCTAGCATAATGGAATAGGTGCAAATTAAGTTGTGACCAAATAAATCCGCAGGTGTCAGTTTGATGACGACCTGAATAGAGGATTACAATTATGGGACGAGAAAGGTAGTTCCACTCAATGTAGCGTGCGCCATAATACGTCAACAGAGGATCAAGTTGGCGAAAGGAGTATAATGGGACCGGAATTTATTTGGTAGTTGATTAGTGCTTTTGGCTAAGGAAATGCGAGCTTGAGGTTACTCTCGATTATAGAGTTATTAAAGTAAATGACGAAGTCCCGCATATGAGAGAATTGGCACACAAGTAGCCTTGAAAAGGACAAGTCTGGGAAGAGAAGATAGTGCCCTAAACCAAAGTGGTTGGCAGAATATCATGAAAGGAAATTATGAGAAAAGCGGAGAGTAGATAAAGCCCGAGAATTTGAGTCGCATAGTGAGATGCCCTGAATGAGAAGTGCCGAAATGCCTTGGAGATGTTAGTGAAAGTCGAGTGTTTGTTATATGCCCTCGTCGTGATCGGAGAGGACCCTTGTTGTGCGATCAGGATGGGTTTTATGATGAGACCCACACGAGCAGGATCGACAAGGAATCCGTGTAGGGTCGTGTGGGGTGTAAAAATTTTTCCTTGCTTGAAAGACTGTAACCAACAGGATCCCGGGCATGGCAAGCGGAATGAACATCAAGGAAGGGTCGAAATATAGTACTCCTACGTGATAATGGACGCTTCCGCTAGTAAAGTGAGATGGGCCTAGTGGTCATAAAGATGCCGTGTGAGCAGGCAAAAAAAAAAATGAATGAGATCCGAACTGGACTGATGCTTGAAGTTTTTAATAATTACAGGTGGCAGTGCCAATGTGGTCTATGAATATTGGGGTCGAGAAGAGATCCGTTTGAATAGTTAAGACTGCGGGACGTGACTATTAAGAAAGATGAATGATCAGGTATGCAGTAAAGACGTGATTGGGTTACATGGTTAAAGGAAAGTAACCGCATGGGCAGTATTGCCATGATGGTAAGGAAAAAAAAGGCAAATTTCGAGGACGAAATTTCTGTAAGGGGGGAAGAATTGTGACATCCTGAGTTTCGATCCCTTTTCCGAAATTTGAATACATAATGGTTACTTCAATGAGGCGCTATAAATGATCTCACTTGGAGCTGGCCACTCTGAGATAACTAACCAAAGGGGAAAGGCTCGCTAGGAATATAAGCACGTGGACCAAAGTGTCGATACGCGTGACTCCTAAAAGCCACCCGTTAGTTTGAATTCATTTAAAACTATCGTCTTATGAATGAGGCCACCATTAAGTTCCGGAATAGGACAATCGACTCTCATGAGTGTCACAGTTGTGAATTTGGACCTTACCTAGAAAGGCGAAAAATGAGCAGATGGGTCTCGGTAATGCCTAGTGAAAAAGGGGCAAAATTGGAAATTTCTATCTTGCCCCGGTTTTGAGCTAGAATCCATGCATAAAGATAAGAATATTTTTAGAGAGGCTAGAAAAATTTTACGGATGAAAATCTGGAGTTATTTTGCGATCGCGATTTGACCCAAATCAGCACCGATTGAGTCTCACCCGGTTCCTAAAATTTTCACGAATTTCGAGAAATGTCTCGTCGATCATCTTTTTGACCAATTTGACAGCTTTGACCGAAAATAATTGAGGCCTCCAAGCTTTATCAGTCCAAATTTCACTGATAGTCCAAAAATCAGTTCAATATCGTTCAGCGTTATGTCGCTTTCGGTGAATAGTCACTGCCAATAATGATCCTTAAGATAATTATGGGTCAAAATACTCTCTCTCCTCCATTTATTTCCAGAAAAATCTCTCTCCTCTCTCTCTCTCTCTTTGTAATCTCGGATTTTTCTCACTCTGCGGGTTCAGATTTCTGCTTCCGACTTCAACTGGACGCCGACGGGAAATCCGACGTTGGATCGTCGCAATTTTTGGGTATGTTTGTAGTTCAATGTCTTGTGGTTCTATTACCAACTTGAATCACTTCGATCGGAGGTCGTTTGACCTTCCAAATCTGCTTCGCTATTTCGGTCGACGAACCAGTCTTTTGTTACCGTTTAATTTCATATAGGGTTTCAATGAAATATGTTGACCCCAGCGACTCCTAGAGCTCATATTCTGTGAAAATATGGATTTTCAGCTTGTGAACCAACTCGTTCAGCCTTGAACAGCCCGGGTTCGAACTTAATCCGCCGAATCCGCCGTTGTCGTCGTTATCGCCGGTCATCGTCGCCGCATCCCTCACCCCTGTTTCTGACGTCGTTTATGGTAAGTTAAACCTCTAGACTTTCGCTCATGATGTTAGATTGCCATGGATTTGTGCTCTAGGGACCGATTCGTTGGTAAATCGGTTTAGGAAAATTGGCCGTAATCGGCGTATTTGATGAAATAATTTCTGTGGGCTGTGAGCATGTTGTGGATTGATGAATGTTGTGTTCCACGCTTGAATAATGCTGTTGGTGGTGGTGGTGTGGTTTTCCGCGAGGTTCGGTACCGAAAATGGATTTTCGGGATATTTAGAGCGAAAACGGGCCAAATAGTGTTTTTGAATCACTGTTCACGAACCTCCGAACACTGTTCACGTGCTGCGCAATTTGAGTTTGTTTTGAAAATGACAAGTTTTGTGGTTCCGTGTGGTTTGGTACCGAAAACTGGGTTTATGGAGCATTTTATGCAAAACCGGGCCCCGAGTAATATTTTATCTTACTATTCCAAATATTTGGTGGCCCGTGTTCGTATTTAAAATAATTTTGAAGATAATTTCTCGTGTACTTGAAATAATTATTTGGGCCATTTTGGGTCCCACGTGTGAAATTGGGCATTTTTAATAAAATGGGCACGTGAAAGAGATTGATTGATTGG
>JAGVVM010023643.1:0-12594 GCA_019149425.1 Psidium friedrichsthalianum | reverse complement strand
TTTTCAGCTTTACCGTTCATCCCGCGTCTCCTTATCTTCTAATCCAGACTGACAGGGAAATACTACGCGCTCAGAAGGACTGCTCTCAGCATCCTCCCATCTGTCTATATCGCCAACTTTGATCACAAATGGGGCTTTTGTCTATCGCCGCGATCAGCTCATCCTCATCAATGTGATCCGAGTCGTAATCCCGACACCACGGTTCTGGTGTTATCCTCATCGGCTCCGGTGGAAAGTCGTTCTTCCTTGGCGATCGTTAGCCCGCACTGATCCATAGAAGCGCCGGCTTGTCAAAGTCTTTCTCACTCCAAGTCACTCCTTTGAAGGATTTGCTCGTGCCTCACTCCGACACTTACCAGTGATCGAAAGACTGAAATCCGTACGCGCAAATACGCTCGAGTATTTCTGGGGAAGGACTTGTATAAAAGCTCCAACATCTCCTCTCTCAGTCAGTGGGGGTAAAACCTGTCTTGCCTGTAGCTTCCATCTATATGCAAATGCTTCGAACCCTTCGCCCTCCTCCATGGTGACGTGGGTCAGATCGTCTTGGTGACTGTGAACTTCACGTTGGCCTCAAATTGCCGAATGAACTGCCCTTCGAGATCTCCCAGTCAACAATCCAGTCAAGGTCGATCGAGCGATACCAGTACAGGGCCGGGCCGATCAGGCTACGCTCGAAGTTGCTGATGAGGACCTGATCATCTCATGATGACCAGCCATCCTGCTGAGGTAGCAGGAGATGTGGTTTCAAGGGCAGCCTTCCCCTCCGAACTTGTGTGGGAACGTTATCGACTGGTCGGATCGATGTCGCCCTCCTTCCCGGGTAACGATTGCTTCAACTCACGCACCATGTTGGCTAGGTCTTTGGACTGATCTTCCAATTCAGCTATCTTCGTTTTGCCAATCGACGGTTTTTCAACTCCAGTATCTGATACTTCTCCTCTACGGGTGGCACCCGTATGTTCTCCGCTATTCTCGATAGTTCGGCCATTAGGCTATCCATGCCTTTCTCTAAACCGACGAGTCGTTCTTGAGTTTCCAGATCACGCTCCCCCTTTGCCTGAGTCGGGGTCGCTTCATCCACCGCGCCTACCACTCCTTCTTCATTGACGGGGTCATCCATACCGCCCCACCCGTCAGGGACGATTTCTCGGTCTTGACAAAGAAGCTCGGAGGGGCAGAGTAGAGCACCTGATAATTATAGCCTCCGCTATCCTGGCCCAGCATGTCCACCACGTCTCCCCTTTGGACGGCTTCCTGCAGGAACTTCTTGTCG
Source organism: Psidium friedrichsthalianum (assembly GCA_019149425.1). NCBI lineage: Eukaryota > Viridiplantae > Streptophyta > Magnoliopsida > Myrtales > Myrtaceae > Psidium > Psidium friedrichsthalianum. Next base: position 11,318 of record JAGVVM010023643.1, on the reverse strand, counting down.
GCTTCGTGTGCCTTCTTGCGACGGGCTTCTTCGTGTCCGGTTCTTCATCAGAGTGCATGGTAACCATGGTAACATATTCATTCGGCGCGTGTTCAGGCAACTCTCCTCCTTAACTGGGTCGTCCAAATCGTCCCATCCGTCAGGGACAATCTCCTCGGTTCTGACGAAGAAGCTTTGCGGGACCGAGTAAAGCACTCGGTAGTTGTAGCCTCCGCTGTCTTGGCCCAGAGTGTCCACTATGTCCCCCTCTCGAGGGCCTCCCGCAGGAATTTCTTGTCAGCCTCGTGTGCCTTCTTGCGGCGGACGTCCTCATCATCTGATTCCTCGTCGGATTCTTTTACAAGCGTTCTCCGTTCGACTCGCGTTCACATGGGACCTTCCCTGAGCTTCCATCGTCAGTTTCTCTGTCGATAATGGCCGCTTCCGGTACCTCTTCCAGCTCATCTGCATCGCCTTCGCCCCAAATAGCGTTCACCCTCCCGTGGTCTGGCAGAGGGTTCTGTTGCACGTTCGGCTCGTCTTATCAAACTCCAGTACTCCTCCATCTATCAGCGCTTGCACCCTGTACTTGAGTGTCAGACAGTTGTCCACGTTGTGTCCCTTCTCTCCCATGTGGTATAGGCATGACTGGGTCTCATCAAACCCAGGGAACCGTGGTGGGTTTGGCCTCGGAGGCTCTTTAGCGACTAGGTGCCCCTCCAACAGCATGGGCAGCAGCTTCGACAGCGGACGGGGGAGTGGCGTGAAAGTCGGCGGAGCTTTCTTCCTTGCCTCGAATTTCTTCGGGGCTGATCCTGATGTCCCACCCTGGGTGGGGGTAGATTCCGGAAACTTCTTGGCTTCGGAGGGTTCGGCACGAAAGCCACGTCGCCCACGTTTTCTCTTTCTCTCCTAGTTGGTAGGAGATCGTCTGATCGGTGGTTCTGCACGCGCTTCTCTCTCAGTGCCCACTCGTGCCGTTCCGCCACCTTGACGAGATGGGTAAAAGTTTGACAGCCCGACGTATTCAGCTTCTCGAAGTATTCGAGTGGCAGTGTCTTCAAGAACAGGTCGACTAACTCCTCCTCCGGAATGGCCGGTTTGACCTGGGTGGCTATGGCCCGCCACCTCTGAGCGAACGTGCGTATTGTCTCGTTCCTCCCTTTCGCAGTTCTTAGCAACTCCTCCCTGGTCGGTGCCGTGGCCGTGTTGAACTTGTACTGGTGCAGGAAATCTTCTGCCAAATCTCCCAGCTATCGTATTCCTCCATGTCCAGCTCAATGAACCAGGCCAGCGCGGCGCCTGACAAGCTCTCCTGGAAGGTGTTCATTAGGAGCGGGACGTAGTCCGAATAGTGCGCCATCTTGCGCAGGTAATATCTCAGGTGAGCCCGGGGACAGCCCGTCCCGTCATACTTCCTCACAAATTCCGGCTCCTTATACCCGGCCGGGACTTCAATCTTGGTGAACGGGGAGATCTTGTCAAACCTGGCCAGTTCGTAACCCTGGCTGCTCAAGCACTCTTCAATTTTCGCGAGCCTCCTCGCGCCTTCTTCGGTCTTAACCGGGGGCTTCTCTCTCTTCTCCTTCTCCAGGTCAATCACAGGTGGAGGGGCCTTGTAGGGTGCCTCCTTCTCAGACTCGGTGCTAGTGGTCTGGTTGGTGTCGGAGTCGGTGGATGTGGTGGGATTAGCTTCGGGTGCAGCTGGAGCCTTTCCTTGCGCGGTCATCATTGATTTCATTTCCGCCATCATGGCGGCCATCAAGTTGATCTGGTCTTCGAGGCCAGTCACTCTGGAAGTCAGCTCTTCCGCCATTTTTCGTGTCTTACTGCGGGTCCTCGTGACTATAGAATTTCACCTGTGTTTAAAAGAAAGGACAGAGTCAGAGGCCTGCGAACGGAATAAAAGTGCAGAAATTTAAAACCTTCTCAACACTAAGTTCATACGTGGTCAATGGGAGGAAAGACTCGATCATGAGCCTTAGCCTCATGAAAACGGTCTTTCTACTCATTGAACATGAATGAGCATACTATTGAGAAGGTGAATAACCCGTGGTAATCATTTTGTTTTGAGAAAACAATGATGAATGATCATATATGAAAATGTCGTGATCCTATTACAAGCAAAATCAAGGGGGAAATCGTCTATTCTGTCCGACGGCGTTTGGAGGCTAAGGCATCCTCGCCGAATTCCAATTCATCCAAGTCCCATTCTTGCGGGTCTTCGTCTTCCTCGGCTGGCGGCGGTCCCATGTGTTCTGGTACGTACGGCTCCACTCCGGGCAGGTGCGGGACGATGTAGTCCGGTACGTATGGCTCTACGAAGGATTGCCGATATTCTTGAACAACTTGATGTAGTCCTTGGATGCTCGGTGGGTGTTCATCTCGTCATCCAGGTAGTCTGGCCACTCCACGTCCTGCAGTGGGGAGTTCTTCAGGGTGTGGATGATGAGGTCGATCTTGGCCTGGTAAGCTGCCTTCGCCTCTCTAGTGAGCTCGCCTCGTGGTAAGTCGAAGGCGAAGACCCCTGGACGTACTGCTGGCGGGACTTCTTGTAGCATACCAAATTGCCTTACCACCCTGATAGGATAGTAGGCGGTTCCACCTGTGCAGCCCAGTAAAGGGATAGGGTTTCCATCTACTCCTGCGATGCGGGCTTCTAGGATCCTAGGCCAGGTCAAGCGCCAGCGAAGTTGTTTCGGCTCTAGGTCTTCTAGTTTTTTCTTCCAATCCTTGAAGAGACAGCTTCTTGACGGCGGACTGACATTTCAGGAAGGAACCAAGTGGGTGGATATGTTGGCTGATTTCGTAGCATCCGACGCGGAGGTTAAGGGTTTTGACGTGCGAGGTGAACCACACGTAAAGAAGACCATTGGATGCTTGGAATGAACCCCTTTGGGTGGGCTGAAAGCGGTTTAGGGAAAGGAAGGTTTCGGCCAGAATCATGTAGGAGTAATTCCAGCGGTAACAGGCTTGCTTGACAATGTGGATCATGGAAGGATCGAAAGTGGTTTGGGAGGGGGAACAGGACGAAAGCGAAAAAGGCAAGGATGAATACTCTAGCCGGTTTAAGACCAGCTTCGACCGGGAGGGAGGAGTAGTTGTTATATAGGAATGAGAGGGTGAACCTGCCGGAGTTGGATTTAAGGACTTTTTCGATTTCTGTGGTCTTGAGGCGCAGGAATTTGGACAGGGCTAGGGTGGAATCTTTCCCCAATACCGGCTGCACAATGTGATCGTCAAATTCCAGTCCGATGATCGCTGTATACTCTTCCAGGGTAGGCGTGATCTCTATTCCTCGAATGTTGAAAGTCACGGTCTCTGGATCCCAAAACCTTGCCAAGGCTTGAATGAGGGTGGGCTGATAGTTGACCTTGATGAGATCCACTAAGCGTCCCAGGCGTTCTTCAACATAGGCTCGGTTATCCGGGTTGAGACGACTCCACCATGCTGTCAGCTCCTTACGTGGGACTGGGATGATCTTAATATCCGACTTCCCCATCTATCATGAATATGCAAGGATGTGCTAAAATTAATTACCACGGGTTATAATGAAGATGCAATGCAAATGCACTAGCCCAATTTCATATTTTCTTTTGGTGAAATAAGGATTAAAGTGTTCCTATTTGACCAAAAGAAGTCGGTCAAAGGGTTTTAATCCAGATTTCTCCAGAGAAATTATGCAATTGGCTAGGATCTCTCAATGATTGGAATGAAAGCCATTGCCTAAAAAAAGGTTGGAAAATACGCGAATACATCTCAAAAGATCCCTAATACATTAGTTCTAAAGGGAACGAGGAGGATGCGGAAATACAACATCCAAAAATTTAATGTGTATGAAAAATTAACTTTCTATCCTAAAGTGGCTTTCAGACCAATCATCAGGATGACGACTCGCTCATGAGATGAGATGATGTAGAGATGTAAAGATGATGTATGAGATGCATGATATACAGAAATTAAAATGAATTATAAGGTGAAAATGAGAAAGCCTTACCAACCAGACCGTTTGAGTTTGGTTTTGGTTTTAGTATACCAACCGACCAATTCACATGCGCATGAGACAAGTGAGGAATTGACTCTAAAAAATAAAAGAAGGGACAGGGTATGGACCTAAAAGGCTCCCACTGTCTGATTCAACGAGTTTGCCCACAAGCGCAATCGAACGTCAAGTGGGAAGAATCATTAATCCAGACAGCGAGCGGGATCGAATATGGTCAACCCAGGCGCAATCAAACGCTAGAGCTTTGCATACCGATCCCTATCTAAGGCGACCTAAAAGAGTGTTTCGCGGCTTGGGTTTAGGCGCTTGTGTGTGCATGTGTCGTGATCCTCAAGGTATGCAGGGCATGCACAGCAGTTGATATCAAACAGCGCTTTCAATTTGCAAGAAATAAACAAACAATCCAAAACTCCAATCCTGCATAAACATGTTAGCAATCACTCCTCCCCTTATAACTCCCATCTGCAAGAACATTTAACACATTGTTAGTGGACTTACCTCACCTTCAAGAGCGCCTGCAGAAAAACATGTTAGAAAGCACCCAACTTTTTAATCGGCTCAAGTCCTCTAATGGTTAAACTAAGTCCCCAGTGGAGTCGCCAGTCTGTCGCGACCCTCCCGAGATTTTCCGGAATCCCGAGGGAGCTAATGGATTGCTAGGCCCATTGGATTTGGGCTCAGCTCGGGCCCTCCCAGGCCCATACCAAATCGCGTCAGGAAATTTAAATCGAGATCGACCTTGGTGTGGTCAGGTGACATGTGAATAGTGTGCATGCCAACGGAGTCGCCACCAGTCATTTATTGGAGGGTATGACTGGAAACCCTATCGAACGATTGGGAGATATCGTTCGATCCTACGAAAACCAGAGATCTAGATTCGGGGACTTTGTTACGTCGATATTGCCATCGACGCCCTTTCGGTACCTAAGTTGAGTGATTTCCTAATCTAAGGAGTTCATGCAGGCGAGATTGGGTAAGGTAGGCTTTAAAAATCTAAGGGGTTCATGCAGGTGGGATTATCTATCCTATCAATCACAACCAGAAAATAAATGCGCAATCAAGAAAGTCAAATCAGGAAGCAAACATATCACGTCAAGTCAAATACAAACAAGGGGAGTCCTAGAAGTCTGGAAAATACACCAATTAGGTTGAAGATGATTTGGGATGGTTTGGAATGATTTGGGTCAATTGACCAGAAGGGCAGAATGGTCATTTTAGAAGGTTCGGGAAGCCAGAAATGTGAAATTAGGTCAAACCAGTTGAATGTGGTTTTCCCTAATTTTCACGATTTTTAGGAGTTTTTATGATTTTTCGAATTTTTTGTAATTTTTCTGGAATTTTTTAGACTTTCTAAGAATTTTCTAAGGATTTTCCTATTTTTGGACATTTTTGGCATTTTTGAGGATTTTCCTATGATTTTTGGGATTTTTCCTATTATTAGAATATTTTCTATATTTTCTGGAATTTTTAATTTTTTAATATTTTTTATTTTTTAGATTTCTAAGACTTCAAGGGATTTTCCTATTTTTAGAATATTTTCTATATTTTTTAGAATTTTCATTTTTAATTTCTAATATTTTCCTAATTTTTCGAAACATTTTTAGAATTTCTTGTTTTTCTGGAATTTATTAATTATGATTTTTATTTTTTTATATTATTTTCCTATTTTATTGTTTTCCATTATTCTGAATTTTTTAGATTTTTCTAAATTTCCCTTTTTTTTTTTAACAATTTTTTAGAATTTTATAAGATTTTATGATTTTATTTTTTATTATTTTTTATTTTTATTATATATTTTTCGTATTTTATTTTTATTATTTTCGGACCGGGTTCGGGTGACCCGACCCGTCCGGAAACCCGGCCCGAAGGCCCAAACTTAAACTCTAAGCCCGACTCCAAAACGTTTTTTATTTCTATTATTTATTATTTGATTTATTATTATTTGATTTCAGATTATATATTTTTATTTTTTGGTTTTACGGACCGGGTCGTATGGACCCGGCCCATAAACGACCCGGCCCGAAGCCAAGCTATTACCAAACGACGTAGTTAGGAATTTTGAAATTTTTTTTTTTTTGAATTTTTCATTCTATTTTTTATTTTCGCTATTCTAATCCTACGGTCTAGAATGCCACGTGGTACACTACCACCCTGGATCGGCAGACTAAGCTCCGCCGTCGGATCCATCTTCTGAACCGATGGGCCATCTATCTGTTACTAAACCTACGGCAGATTGAATTCCAGACTAATCCTAACCGTCCATTATTTTATGCTACTAATATTAGAAAACTCGAATTTTTATTCTCAGAAATCCTAGATCTCTCCACGTGTTCACCCCCCTACCGTCGATCGTTTAGCCTCTCAGACTATTATAACGACTACGTCGACGAGGCATCCACGTCCGCATTTGACTCGGTCAAATTGCCGACGTGATGTGACGTGTTGTGCCACGTCACCTCCACGTCAGCTTGGACCGAGTCAACGCTGACCGGACTCGTCTTCTCCTCCTCCAGCTAAATCCAGACGACGGCCACAAACTTCCGGCGATAATCTGACGGTAAAAATCTCGATCAAATGACGCGAAACGGTCCGATCGATTCTGGACTCATAGATCAATAATCATCAATAGAAATCTAACGGATGAACCGAAGCAATCGAAGCCTACAGAGAACAAACATGGCACTTCAATCATCTAAACAGAGCATAACCATTCAATAAACTCACAGGCGAACATCACAGAGGTCAGAAGACTTACCTGGGCTCTGATTAAGCCCTAGATTGCCAGATTTTCCTAATTGAACCGTGACAGAGTGAGCTAGGGTTTAGGGCTCGGCTCAGGGTTTAGGCGCGGAATCGATGCAAAAAGAAGACGGGAATTGGTCAGCGACATGAGAGGAGCAAAAACACACACAAAAGGGCAAGAATCATGGTCAAATAGGAAGTTGCCATTAGAGGGCCAGAGCTTAGCTCGAAAATGGAACTTACCGTTTCGGCAACGGCGAGCTCCGGAAAATGGCACCGGCCCTTTCTCTCGACTTCAGCAACCTCCGAAGTTGTTTCAAGCCTGTTTCTTCTTAATTGCTCGAATTTTCAATTGCAGGCGACTTTTTTCCGGCCAAAAAAACCCCGTCCCCGAACCTCCAGCCTCTTCGTCCCTTTTAAACTCGATGAGCGTGCCTAACCTCCCCGAGATCGTCTCCTCCCAGATTCGTTCAAAAATCACCAAATTTCCCCAAAATCTCTCAGAATCGCGTCCAATCTCTCGGTTGAGATTTCCCAGTTTGAACTCCATTTCGCGCGACGAGGAAGAAGAAGATTCGGGTTTGTTGACTTCAGGTGGTTGACCGGGTCATCGGTCGGATCCGACCCGACCCGACTGACCCGGTTGATAAATCTCTCAAATACCCCCCAAAAGTCAAAAATTAGCAAATTAAACCCAAAATTGATTCCTATGGCACGAAATCTAGAAAAGGGATTTTACACCAATTTTCCTTAAGAATTGGCATAAAAACCCAATTTCTCAATTTGACCCGAGGACCATTTTGCAAAATCCAAAGTCTTAGGGCCTTTTTTTGCAAAAATTGTTGCCACCATTGGATTCAGAAGGTCAAAATCTAGGGGGTGACGTCGCCCTATTTTCAATTCAGTCCCTAGAAAATTTTAATTTCATTTTTAGTGATTTTAGGGACTAATTTGAAAAATCAGAAATTGCATTTGGTCCTTTTAGCGAAATTGGAGAATTCTGAGGGCTTTTGGACTTGATTTTAATTTTGAAAAATAGAGAAGGATGACACGACTCTAAAATTAAAATTGGAAAATTAAAGAGCTAAATGGAATTTCTAGAATTATTTGAATATTCTGAAAAATAAAATTAACAAAGAAACCCTAGATTCCAGACTTTATTTTTCGAAATTTATTCATCCAAAATGAAGAGAAAATTAAATTAAAAATATTGACTATTTTTTGGTAATTTTCTGAATTCAAATGCTATTTTTTATTAATTTTTATTATTTTCCTAATTTCTGAAAATATTAAAAATGCAAAAATAAGGAAAATTTTTTTTGTTCAAAATTGGTTCCTAGGCTTGGCCAAGGTCCCCAAAGTTGATTTTTCAATTTTCTCACTTTTTATTGATTTTTATGAATTTTTGAAAATAAAATGCAGAAAAAATGAAAAATAAGGAAAATTATTTTTTCTCAAAATTGGTTCCCTAGGCTAGGCTGAGGTCCCAAAGTTGATTTTTCAATTTTCTCATTTTTTATGGATTTTTTATGAAATTTTGAAAATAAAATTGGTCAAAAATCAAGTGTCAACATTTACGAAAACGGCCAGAGTGTTAAGAAAGGGTAATTCGAATTGCCTTGTGCATGGGTCAGATCGAGCAAATAGTCAGCCTATTCCTTACGTCGAGGAGTTGGTGTGTTTCTGACTTGCTCCTGCACAATAATATGCCTGGTGAAGTGAAAACACTTGGGCCGTGTTGACGATGTCATGGTCAGCGATCGACGGGCCCTCAAATTTGCCCCCATTTTCATTAGAAGGATCTTTAGATGATCGTAATTTTCCTTTTGGAGTGGATCTACTTTAACACGTTAAATGTTTAGTGTAATAATTTCTGTAAAAAGGAAAGGAGACGATTTAGTCAGTATCGAAGGGGATAAATTTAGAAACGATCTGACATTTAACCTTCGTCTTGAATGCCAGGCACGAGTCTTTTACCAGTTTTGGCTGGAGTGATTTCCTTGACTTTTTGGACGAGCTTCATCAGTAAGACCAAGATTGTGGTAAAATTAATGACTTGGGTATGTTCGTCGAATATTCCTGTTTCTTACTGCAAAAAAGAAACATGCCACAAAAGATGTGTTATTCATTTACAACATTTAAACATTCCCGACTTTGGGGACGAACTTGGACCGCCTCGATAACAGTGGTCATTCTCCATGCCATCAGGTCCATTGGATCGTAGGCGGGTCCATGGGGCTTCCTTCAAATGTTAATACCTTATGGGATAAATGCAGCCCTTTTGGCATGCATTGCGGCAGCTTCCCGTTGAGCGTATTCTCAAGGAAATTTGCAATCCTTGTAAAGAATGGGAGTTAAAACAATTCGGACTCGAGATGGTCATAGGCAAATTCGAACGATGCCAGACTTACCCAATAGAGATTGCTCGCTGTTTTTCGCTGTATAAACCTTTTTGCTTGAAACTGTCTATCCAGTTGATAAGTCCACGGATCGATTTGCCCCCAATTAAGTCCGACTAGCGGAATTGTTTTTGGGGTATGACTGTATTCTTCGGGTCGTTTACAAAATACATGAAAATAAAAGGGATTTAATTTAAAAACTGGAGCAAGTCGATGGTAAATTGAAAACGATACGGAAATACCTTTCAGGTTTACGCATGATTACTAGCCTATTAATTCAATTAATTTTTGAGTTTGGGCGGTAACGTTGCACGAGCATTAAATAGGCGGAAGGGAAACCATATTCTCGCTAGCGTTAAATTTCGACATCAATAAAAGTAGAAGACATACAGAAGAAGCATATGCATTCGTCCAGGATTGTCTTTCTCCTTTGTAGGCTCCTCAGTGATTAGCTAGCTCCGTCTCGATCAGGTAACATCGACCATGTTGATAAGTCCTGTGATCACACGCTTCGCAAATACGGGCTCCAGGTACAACACATTACAGCCCACCGGTTCCTCACATCCCTATAACATCAAAAACTGTGATCATGGCGGCGATCTCGCGTTGACGCTACTTGCACGTGGTGACATGCATTCTTATCTCCTCGGATAGGCATTAATACTGGCTCCATAGGGCCGGTCCCCTTTTCGTACCTCGCTCCAACATACTTGATCATGTTATGAACTGATCTAACTACCTCGTAAAACGAGCATTTTCGACAAAAACCATACGGGGGGAACCTCAGATATCGCATTTCGTCGGAGGGTGAGAAGGCTATACAGTTGGGCATGTGCGAGTCAAAAGCTTCGTGTATACATCTTGTCTCCGCTCGGGAGACTTTTCCATTTTCAGCCTCTTAAGAACTCGGCCTCTATTCATCCAAGCACCCTATCCTGTAATCCTACCTACATCATCTCCCTTTTTACCCACACTTCACACCCCCCACCCACCCCCGCCACACAACACCCCCATTCCTTTCACACCCCTTCCCCGACCCCCCCACCCCCACCCACCCCACCCCCCGCCCCCCCTCATGCGCTCTATCGAGTCTCATTCGAGTTCGCCTATGTGAAACCAGAACTTGACTGCGAAGTCAAGCCCTAGCTCCTTTGCTCGTTCCACTCTTTGTTACGTCTGGCATAGGGCCCTTCGAAGAAATTCTTCAGCCTTTGTATTGCCCTTCAGTGTGCGACGGAACGCTCCTTTGACTTTACTGGGTTGTCTTTCTATGTGCCCGTTCGTACCGTTGGTACATCTCCCCCTTACCGAGATTCGTGGACCGTCGTCGGCGGAAGGGACCAGGCTCATGGTCTGAATCCTAAAACATGCCTCGAACTCTTCTTCTTTCCATATTCAGCAAGTAATGATAACTCTCGCAGAGGTTGGTTGAGACATCGTCTAGACTGCGTTTAATGGTTTCTCAAGGTTTTACTACCTCTCCTTGTATTTTCAAACCTCTCTGGATTTTCTTGTCGCGACCGCGTAGCTTTAGGCCCCTCTTTTGAGCACGAATGAGATTACAAGAGGACATCTCCTTAAAATAGACGTGCGGCTTTAGCAAATTTATGGCCGTCTCCCCGGCGTTCGTCTCTCAACTTTCTTTCATCATATCTCTCACCCAGCTCTTACTCCTTCAGTCTTTCTGTGGTAGAGGGCCCCTGTCGTTTCTCCACCGTCGATTTGTGGCGGTTCTCCACTAAGAAGAGAGTATCTCTTTTTCTAGCCGAAAATGTCTTTGTCTCCCAATCAGCTCGCCTTTTCATCCTTTTCTTTTTTCAAAGTGGTGAGGTTCCATCCAACTTCCGCAGAGACACGAGAGGGTGTTGACGACAGAGAATGGCAGTACGAAAGTCCGGCCGATAAAGACCGCCCCCTGTGAAGTCAATATTAACTTGGAGCATATATCATCTTTGAATTCCAATCCTTCGCTTCACTCTCTCCTCTTCCTTTCGTATTCTGCTGTCAGTGTAATTATCGCCTAAATCTTAGAAGCGTAATGGCCAGCTTCCCATACTAAGATTCCGGCTGAAGTTATGTTAAAATGGGAAAACTTTACCATCTTTTTAGCGAGAGCTTATTTTCATAGCCATCATCCGAGTGCGAATGTCTGAGATTCTCGGTCTGTCAGGGAGACAAATGCTTCTTCGGTGAAG
>JAGVVM010023640.1:0-10667 GCA_019149425.1 Psidium friedrichsthalianum | reverse complement strand
TTTTTACTAGAGTCGCTATCATATGAATGTGGCCACAAATTAGATTCCGAGCTTGGATAATCGAGTTTTCAGGAATATTGCAATTGAAATTGGACATTGCCCTGAAAGGCTTGAAAAATTAGCCGATTGGTTTCAGAATGCCGAGAAGAAAGGAAAATATGGAAAGTGACCATTTTGCCCCCGGCTTGACCTAGACTGTATGGCTAGAGAGTGTTAGTAATTTTAGAGAGGTTAGAAAAATTTTACGACGAAATCTGGAGTCATTTTCCGATCGCGATTGAGTCAAATCAGCACCGATTGAGTCCCACCCGGTCTTGAAATTTCACGAATTTCGAGAAATGTCTCGTCGGTCATCTTTTTGACCAATTTGACCAGCTTTGACCGAAAATAATTGAGGCCCAAGCTTTATCAGTCCAAATTTCACTGATAGTCCAAAAATCAGTCAATTCGTTCAGCTTTATGTTGTTTTCGGTGAATAGTCACCGGCAATAATTATCTCTAGGATATTTATTATCAAACCACTCTCTCTCCTCTATTATTTTCAGCAGATTCTCTCTCTCCTCTCTCTCTCCTCTCTCTCTCTAAATTCGGATCTCTCTCTCTCGCGGCCCAGTTTTCTGGCCTCAATTTCAATCGGTCGCCGACGGAAATCCGACTGTTGGATCATCGCAATTTTTGGGTATGTTGTAGTTCAATGTCTTGTGGTTCTATTCCAACTTGAATCACCTCGATCCGAGGTGGTTTGACCTTCCAAATCTGCTTTGTCGTGTCGGTCGACGAACTAGTTTTTTGTTACCCGAATTTCATATAGGGCTCATATTGATATATGTTGACCCCAGCGACCCCTAGAGCTCATTTTCATGTGAAAATATTGATTTTCAGCTTGTGAACCATTCCATTCAGCCCTTGATAGCCTTGGTCTCCTTGGGTTTTGCCGAATTCCGCGCCGTCGCCGGGCCGTTCGTCGTTCTGTCGCCCATCCGACTTCGAATCAGCCTCGTTGAGGTAAGCCGACCCCCTAAACCTCGAGTAGGATGTTAGATGATTCTTGGATAGACTCTAGAGTGCGATTCGTGGTAAATCGGTTTAGGAAAAATTATCGGAATTGCGTATTTGCGCAAATTAAATTCTGTGGGCTGTGAATATTCTGTGGATTGGTGAAATGTTGCTGTCCATGTTTGAATGAGGCTATTTGAGTTGGTGGATGTGGGGTCCCGCGAGGTTCGGGTACCGAAAATGGATTTTCGGGATATTTTGAGCGAAAACGGGCCAAATAGTGTTTTGAAATCACTGTTCACGACACCCTGAGGACTATTCACGAGCTTATAATAGTGTTCACATGCTGTCCATTCGTATTTAGGGTCAATTATTGAGATAGCGTGGGCCTAAAAATGCATATTGTCGTGGAAAAAGGGCACGGACCTGATGCGTTTAACGCGGGTCGAGTTGGCTAGAGAGCTGAGACTGGAATTTGAGGATGGAATGTGCACGCATTTGCATTGTTAATATCTATGTAGAGATGAATTATTGGGATGCTTGATTATTTCGATGATGTGTCATTTCTCGTTTGCCCTTGTTTCTTTTCTGTGACCCAACCGATTAGGAGGGCATGTTAGAGTTGAATCCGATGGTATGTAATATCCTAAGCGAGATTAGGGTGAGCTTACTGAGATGTGTTCTCACGGTGATTTCCCCCACCTTTCAGTCCCTAGGATATAAGCATGGCAGGGATACCACATGATTTGATATCCAAGTGGCGGAGTACCCAGTTGGCAAGGACAATTGATGGTGAATCGGTGGTTGCTGAGGTACGTGGTCACCCTGGGTTGGTTGCTGTTGTTAATATTTGTAAAACTGATATTGATGTATAATATGGAGCTGAGAATGTGTAATATATGAGGTGTTATGGTTGGCTAGTCCTTGCTCATTTGTTGTCAGGGGTAAGGTATCGCTTCGCTAGCGCAAAATTCGGATATTAAGGTTTCAAGGTCGGCGACAATCCTGGGATGTCGCATGTATCGACCGTCGTTGCGCAGATATCGCGCGCTCGTGGAGGTTCGGGGCGTGACATTTAGACAGCTCGTATCCTACTCATCTATTTCACATAGTTGAGTGGTATTATCCAAACCGAGTGCTTCGTCAATTTGGCATTCAACAACCAATACCGAATCCTCCCAATGACCATAAACCCTTTTATGCCTTTGAATTAAGGCCAATTACAAAGAATTAGGTCGAAAAGCATAGAGAGTGGATTGAAATGTGAAACAATCGTTCTAACTACATAGTCCGATTTGATCCTGCAACACAGCCACTTCACTTCTATTCAAAAATACATGGAGTGGTACCGTGCATGCACACGGCGGTAGATTTCTTACACGGGAGATGCAGCAGGTGTAGCGGTTAGTGCAAACACTTCTAATTTACTTCAGATTATTTTTTTTAGTAATATAAATTGTTAGCATTTGATAACTTCTATTGACTTTGATTTCATGAACAGGCTGATGGCGCGTAACAAATTATGTGCAAAGGTACGTCTCGGGATCGAGAGAACATGCGAGAGACTATACGGCAGATAGGGAGGATATCTACAGTAATGCTACATGCTTTCAATGAAAAGAGATGACTAATAACAATTTCACGATCCCAATCAGCATCTACCACAACACATATTAGATTGTATGAAGATGACCCACCTCAGACTAGTATCACAACCTAAAATTTCGATCAGTGAAAAATTCCCAGGTTAACAGATTATCAGGTTAATTAGATTGACTAATCTAATACGGACTCTCCTAAGCCTTACCGAATTGCAACTTTGATTTTTTTTGTTCAAATAATTTTAGAATTCGGAATCGCCACTAATCATTTTTTGATAGATCGATTAGACACCTAAGTAAATTAGCGGGAGAACTAAATTACTTCTACGAACCAGAGATTATGAGTTCGAGGGCTTGATTACACTAGTTAATTAAACCTAATGCCCTTTCGGTATCTTAATTCCATGGATATCCTAATTTGGCAACTCAGGCTTGGTTTACTCCTCAGGCTCTAGTGAGATATTCTCTCTCTCTCTCTCTCTTTTTCACTTTTTAGATAGAATGCATGGATGGTAATAGGTGCATGGATAAACAAAACGTGAATACGTATATATAGATACGCGAACGTATACATGCGAATGCGGACATGCAATCATGAATATTCGAGTATGGATATACAAATATGATATGTAAACATGAACGTACGTTATATGCAAACGTGCACACGCAAATACGGTATATGAACATAGATATACAAATACAGCATGTGAACGCAAACATGCGGATGCGATATACGAACGCGGACATGCGGACTCGACACACGAATAAATCATCAAAAATAGGATTGGCCAGTTGAAATGGCCTGTTTCCTGGTTTTTGGGATTTCTTTCTGAATTTTCTGGAATTTTTCAAGACAATTTATCTAGAAGGGGCAAAATCGTCATTTTAAAAAAATCGGGAAGAAAAATCATCAAAATATGATTGCCCTATCAAAATGGTCTGTTTTCTAATTTTTGAAATTTTTTTCTTTTGAATTTTTTTGATGAATATGCATGAATTAATGACAATACGAATACAACGTGTGTACGTGACATGCAAATACGATTATGCGGATACGAAGACATACGAATACGACATGCGTATCACGAAACCAGTCTACAGAATACATGAAACCTTTACATCACCTGTCACGCCCCGGACCCTACGGGCTCGCGACATCCCATCGATTTGCGTCCACCTGGCCCACGATTTATGATGACCCAGGAATTCGTCGCGGTCAGACGACGCTCGTGCCAAACACTAACCTACGGAAGCGAAACTCCAATCGATACATGCACACACGATAATGGGTAGAAAGAGAAGATACGCGATCAAAAATAACAGCCAACACACATATATATTATCATCAAGCGTTAGGGTACTTGTTCTTGATCTCGTCACTTGGTTCTGCTGCCGGTAATCTATACACAGTCTCAATGATCCATCTTTTTTCTTGACAAACAGCACCGGAGCTCCACATGGCGAAGCATTGGGGCGGATAAATCCTTTATCCAACAGCTCTTGCATCTGCACTTTCAACTCCTTTAATTCTGACAGTGAAATCCTATACGGTGCCTTTGAAATCGGTTCCGTCCCGGGCGCCAGCTCAATTACGAACTCTACTTCGCGCTCTGGTGGTAAGCCAGGCAATTCCTGAGGAAAAACATCCGGGAAATCTCTCACTATAGGCACTTCCTCCAATCTCACTTCCCGAACAGACGAATCTGTCGCTTCCAACGACGAAATCCAAGGGATCGAGGTTCCTCCTCGGTTTCGCAAAAATTCATATACATGGTAGCCCACTGGATTAAGTTGAATCATACTTCTATTACAATCAATGACAACCCTATGTCTAACTAACCAATCCATACCCACAATCACATCGAAGTCAAACATGGGTAAGACAACCCAATCAATTACTTCTTCCCTATCACCCAAGGCTATCTTACACCCCTTACATCCTAACATGATAATCATTCTATCCTTTAATGGGGTGGCCACATGCAAAATGACATCCAAGGGTTTAACATCTAGGCTAGACAACGCAACAAACTATTCAAACACAAAGGAATGCGAAGCTCCAAGATCAAACAATGCATACGCAGTATGACCACAGAGAGAAACGGTACCTGTGATCACCCCTGGCGCGTTCTCAGCCTCCTTGCACGCTACTACGTAGACCCTTCCTTGTGCAGGCGGCCGGTTCAGATTCCCTTGAGGGGCGGCCACAGTTTGAGGTCTCTGCTGCTGGAATTGCAGTCCTGAGGCTTTCTTCGAACATTGCCTCCACTGATGCCCCACCTGCCCACAATTGAAGCAAGC
Source organism: Psidium friedrichsthalianum (assembly GCA_019149425.1). NCBI lineage: Eukaryota > Viridiplantae > Streptophyta > Magnoliopsida > Myrtales > Myrtaceae > Psidium > Psidium friedrichsthalianum. The sequence goes on along the minus strand of JAGVVM010023640.1, from coordinate 5,769 downwards.
TCCTATCTGCCTCGGGCAAGGGTTATCCCATGCCTCCCGCCGCAGTCATAGCATTTTGGACCTGTAGATATTGCTGGTTTCCCCAAGGTTCTTCTAGCTGGCGGATAAATCTTCAGTTGTCCCGTATCGGCCTTTTGCCAAAGCTCCTATGGTCCCTTCCAGGCGTGAACCGCGAACCAAATACGGTAGCCTTCTCCATCAAGTCCTGCTCGATTGCCAACGCTCTTTTGTACATTTCGTTATAGTCTCTCAGCCTAGTGGCAATCAGCATGCTTTTCAACTCTGGCCTCAGTCCTTCTCCAAACCTCCTCTCCTTGTCCCATGGGTCCTCTATCAACCTCCGTGCGAACTTAGACAGTCTCGCAAATTCTCCTTTGTATTGATCCATAGACATCTGCCCTTGGCGAAGCCTTATAAATTCCTCTATCTTTCTCTCTTGGGTAGCTTCAGAGAAGTACTTCTCAATCAGAATGCTGTCTAGTTCGGTTCCACTCCTTCAGGAAGACTCTTCCGCGGGTGGCTTTCCACCAATCATCAGCTGTATTCTGGAGTTGATAGGTTGCCAACGAGAGCTTTTCTCCTTTTGAGCATCCTAGGATAGCGAATGCTTTCTCCAACTGCTCTATCCAGAGAGAGGCTGCTTCAGGTCCTCCACTTCCGTCAAACTTAGACAGTTGCAGTTTTAGAAATTGCTCCACAATATGGTGTGTCTGACGACCTCCATTTCCATGCCCATTACCCCCATTCGCTCCATTCGCAACGGCCATGGCGGCCTCAGCTACTTGGGCTACAGCGCAGCTCTTTCTGTAGTCTGCCTACCCATCAAATTACTAACTTCCGTCAATACCCTCATCATCTCTTCAATCCTAGGATCCCCTTCAGGCACCAGAGCTCGCGAACTCGACGCGGTTGCGCTAGACTTTCTGCCCCTGTTGCTCATCCTTCATAATCTCTCTTACACCTAGACCTGATATAATTCCTTCTAGGAATTAGAAACCTAAATCACTACCCAAGCTTTCGCCTGCCATGCGTCTACCGATATGAATATGCATGTAAAATAAGACGCTGCAGCTTTTTAATGCAATTGGACTCAACACGACACCTAGACTCATCCCCTTCAATGTATTACTTGGGCCACTCTGTCTGCCTCACTCTCCTAGAAGCCTGCCAGGAGCCGCTCCTTAATCAGGTCTCTGTCCCGGCGACCACTCCTCGCCCTCCTCGGTCTCGGATCGGACAGTTGTCCCAAGCCATACATCTACAAAGAGAGCCACATTCCACATGTCCCATACGATGCTTCATTACGGTTTGTAGACATCTTGCCAATACCGTCCCATACCAGGTTAGCGGTTACCTAGTCTAATAAAACATGGCGTGTTCATGCATGCACTTTCTTAAATTTTGTTTTTAATGCAATAATTCATGCAATGCATGATGGTCTAGCAGCGCACGACAGCAAACTAAGCGCACAATCACAATCAGCAATCAACAATCATCATTCAACAATCAGCAATCAGAAGGACACCTCTAACAGGGCTAGGCCAAGAACCTTACCTCAGGTCCAGACGCATCTGCAGCTTAGTCAACAGACAATATAGTCTAAAGTAACTCTAGACAAATAACATAACTCAACAGTCACATACGCCATCAATCCATGCGATCATACCCTTCCTAAACTTAGGCCTAGGGTCTGTCTAACTAACTACCCCAGAATCATCAGCCTTATTACTCCAAACCTCGATAGTCTCTGATCGAGCTGACCTTGCTCCGATACACTCAATCGGGAATGTCACGCCCCAAACCTACGGGCTCGCGACATCCCGTCGATCTGCGTCCGCTTGGCCCACGATCTACGACTACCTAGGAATTCGTCGCGGCCCCCCTCTCCTGCCAAACACTAATCTGCGGAAGCGAAACTCCATTTTTTCACACACATAAGAGAATGGGGTAGAAAGGAAGATACACGATCAAAAATAATAGCCAACACACATATATGTTATCATCAAGCGTTAGGGTACAAGACCATCAAAGAGAATACAATGCTCGGTCCAAAATCCCATGCTCTGCTAGACACTTCAACCTAAAAGACTACTCCTAATCGGTGTCGCTCCAATCCGACTGCCAAGGCAGCTCCTCGGGGTCCTCCTCGTACTCAGGAGAGGAAGGCTCGGTATCCATGGGGTCACCCTCGTCGTGGCCATCAATCTCCATTCGCCCTGCAGGTGGCGGCTGCTCGCTCGGCTCATGGTCAATGATCTCTCCACCAAAAGTCGTAGGACGTAGGAGGAAAGGATCTCCCATCTCCTCGATCGGGATATCGAAGGCTCTCACGGGTCCCTTGAACTCTTGGCCTCTCCTAACCATCCACGCCTCGTATCTATGCGGTGCCAAAAGCAGACCTCTAGAGTTTACCCACACGGTGGTAAGTTGTCTAGCCCAAATGGTGCCATCGGTCTTGGCAAAATATCTCACGTCAGTCTCTACCTCCGCGGAGAATCCAAAAAGTATCGGTGGGATGCTCATTGCTACGGTCGGGGGTCTGAAAAATATTTGACAACCAACGTCAGTAAGTCAAAAACTCAATAAGCTCACCACTAATCCTAATGTAGGATAAGGTATATTCATCGGTTCGGCCCTAACATGTAACTCTAGGACGAGTCGGCACTCTCTAAATTAGCTCTCTCGACAGCGATATAAATAGGGTACAATACATACAACCAAATCGACCTAGCAATCATGCATAGCCAGAGAACAAATCCACATGCCAAAAGTTTATGAACAACACATGCCATGTTTCCAGACTCAGTGCTCAATGCTTGGTGCTCAATGCACAATGCTCAATGCCTGGTATCAGAATATCACTCGACCCGCGTAAAGACACCTCGGGTCTAGCCCGCGTATCGTACGCCTCAGGCCCGTGCCCCAACCTGCGTGTGGGACGCCTCAGGTTGGCACGCTTATCACTCCAGCTACCCCATGCCATGTACGTCCGGGCGCACCGTGCCTCCACCCAGTACATCGGGTCCGCACGCTTATCTTTTTAGCTCCCCGTGTAAACACGTCTCATGGCCATTCTCACCCTTATTTCGCCACACATGAATGCATGCCATGCTCACAACCAAATCAATGCACGTCACATATGCCACACGCCCATATTCTCATGTACAACAAATGGGCAACTCATCACAGGCATAGAACACAATTTCCAGACAAACCATTCAATATACGTACATGTCACGGCATGTCACAAGTTATTCGCAAAACATATATATCAAGGCATATGCTTAATTAATTCTTATCGTAGTATTGAACGTAGATAACCTAGCCTTCTAGGCCCAAGTTCCTCTCAAGCCCAATTTAGGCCCAATATTCACTCATGGCCTACTAACCGCACTCGGGCTTTCAAATTTCATTTTGATCATCCCATGGACAGCAATCTACGTCCCCTAAATCAAGACTAGCTCGCTTCATACAAACTTGTGTGTTAAGCTCTTCGGGCCCATTTGCCCAATTCGGCCCATATTAGCTATTCCTTCGCTCGCAGCCCACGGGGCCCCACTTGGGCTCACAAGTCTCACTCAAACATCCTTTGGGCAGCCCTCTAAGTCCAATAAACCAAGCCCAACTCTTCTCACATGAAATCACACCTTGAGCCCATTGAATCAAATTAGCCTATTTAAGCCCAAATTGTCTATTTAGCCCATTAACCAATCTTGTCACACACTCCCACTATCCAATCACATAACTACAGCCCATACACCTCATTCTCACGCCCATTACCATGCCCTTAAGCCCAAAATCAATCCGCTCACTCTTGAGACCTAAATCGGTCTAAACCGTTTACACACTTTTCTATCCATTTCACATATGCTATGCATTCTACCATCCAAACCAAATCACATACAATATTCGTAGGCTAGGATTAGTAGATTTTCTTACCTAAACGAAGCTTGATCGACGACGACGACGACGAAGACGAAGACCCCGCGGTGGCCGATTGGAGGCTCACGGCCAACGAAGGAGGGACGGTGGCAAGGGGCTGGTTTGGCGGCTTCAAGGAACTCCACGGCCTAAAAACAATGGTTCTAGGTGTTAGGGAGGTCAAGGAACCCGGCGGAACAAGTCTACGGGCTGGAGTTTCGTCAGAGCAAAACGACGAACGAAAGAGGACGGTGAAAATGGAGGCTGGTCGAGGGATCAAATGGGGCTCCAAGGCCACGAAAATGAAGAGAGGAAGGGCCAAAGGACTTACCAAGATGAAGACAAGGCCTGTGGTGGGTGGACGACGACGGTGGAACGGGTGAGGCGATGGCGACGGCAACGGTGGAGGCGGAACTGAGAGGAAAAGAGAGAGCCGGCCGAGAGGAGAGAGAGAGGAGAGGAGGGAGGATGGTCGGCCGAAACTTGAAGAGGGAAAATGAGGAAGAGAGAGATTGGAGAGATTATAATGAAGATAAAGACAAAAATTCAAATGGGTTAGTGGGTTAGATTATGGGATTTTTAAAATTGATGGAGACTTTGATGGACTTGATTGATTGTCTTGAAAATGACATGATTTGACTTGATTTGACTTTCAAGACTTGATTGATTGATGGGACATTCGACGAGACACTTTCTCGTGATTCGTGCCAAATGCACTAATCGGGTCCCCGAGCGTGAACGAACTCAGACTAAGAATCTCACTACTCTGACGCGCTCATTCTACCAAAATTATAATTATTCTCATATAAGGACTGAGCACAGACCATGGGCAATTCGGTAAAATTCTATCTCACGTCTTGCTTCGTGACGTTTCTCCGGCTGTCTGTCCAACTGGCGACGCTACTGTCGCACGGAATCCAATTCTCCATTATAGCCTTCATCGAAATTCGATTGTCCAAGATCGGAATTCATTCGTAGCTAAATCCATTAATGAACGCTCTGTTTGAATTCTCGGATCAAAGGTGGCTATTTAGGAAATTACGAATTCGTCCACGTATTTGGGATCTTATGTAGCCATTCCCCTTCGGTTAGTCGTCTCAGAGTAGCTAATTTTTAAGTGAGAATGATTAGAGTGCATTAATGAAATACATCATTCTTTATTGAAATCCCGATAATTAGGTCGAATTTCCAGACTGTCACACACCACACAAGTAGGAGGCACAGCCTACCGCGATCTGGGATTTGAATAAAAAAATACAGAAAAATCGAATACGAATACATATGCGACATGGCGAAGTATGCATGAGCTATACTATATGAAATGCACCTAAATGACATTTTTTTGGTATTTTCGAATTAAATTAAGACTGACGATGCAAAATATTCTAAAATATACAACACAATATTAAAAGATACGATATAAAAAGCAGTATATAAAGGTAAGCATTAAAAATTCTCTGAAGCCGAAAGAGGGAATGAGCTTAATGACTTTTGTACAGTGTTTACGACTTCAGCAGGTGGCCGACTAATTCCTACCGATTCTGGGGTCTTTGATAATGTAGAAACCAAAATGTATAATAATAGAGTACAGAAAGTAGTAAATAAGAAACCTCCAGCAGGTGGCTCGGATTCCTACCAATTCTGGGTATTCGATGGTGTAGAAATCTCAAATGCATAAAATAAAGTAAGAAAGCAGTAAATAAAGAACCTCCAGCAGGTGGCTCGAACCACCAATTCTGGGGTTTGGTAATTCAATACAGAAATTATAACTGAAATCAAAAAATAGAAACTAGAAAGCAATAAATAAAGAACCTACCATCATGTGGCTGTGCCCATCCAATTCTGGGG
>JAGVVM010023639.1:0-10045 GCA_019149425.1 Psidium friedrichsthalianum | reverse complement strand
CCCCACTGCCCACAATTGAAGCAGCTCCTATTGCCCGGCAAGGTTATCCCATGCCTCACGCCGCAGTCATAGCATTTGGACCTGTAGATATTGCTGGTTCCCCAAGGTTCTTCTAGCTGGCGGGATAAATCTTTAGCTGTCCGTACGGCCTTTTGCCAAAGCCTCCTATGGTCCCTTCCAGGCCGTGAACCGCGAACCAAATACAGGTAGCCTTCTCCATCAAGTCCTGCTCGATGCCAACGCTCTTTTGTACTTTCGTTATAGTCTCTCAGCTAGTGGCAATCAGCATGCTTTTCACTCTGGCCTCAGTCCTTCTCCAAACCTCCTCTCCTTGTCCCATGGGTCCTCTATCAACCTCCGTGCGAACTTAGACAGTCTCGCAAATTCTCCTTTGTATTGATCCATAGACATCTGCCCTTGGCGAAGCCTTATAAATTCCTCTATCTTTCTCTCTTGGGTAGCTTCAGAGAAGTACTTCTCAATCAGAATGCTGTCTAGTTCGGTTCCACTCCTTCAGGAAGACTCTTCCGCGGGTGGCTTTCCACCAATCATCAGCTGTATTCTGGAGTTGATAGGTTGCCAACGAGAGCTTTTCTCCTTTTGAGCATCCTAGGATAGCGAATGCTTTCTCCAACTGCTCTATCCAGAGAGAGGCTGCTTCAGGTCCTCCACTTCCGTCAAACTTAGACAGTTGCAGTTTTAGAAATTGCTCCACAATATGGTGTGTCTGACGACCTCCATTTCCATGCCCATTACCCCATTCGCTCCATTCGCAACGGCCATGGCGGCCTCAGCTACTTGGGCTACAGCGGCAGCTCTTTCTGTAGTCTGCCTACCCATCAAATTACTAACTTCCGTCAATACCCTCATCATCTCTTCAATCCTAGGATCCCCTTCAGGCACCAGAGCTCGCGAACTCGACGCGGTTGCGCTAGACTTTCTGCCCCTGTTGCTCATCCTTCATAATCTCTCTTACACCTAGACCTGATATAATTCCTTCTAGGAATTAGAAACCTAAATCACTACCCAAGCTTTCGCCTGCCATTGCGTCTACCGATATGAATATGCATGTAAAATAAGACGCTGCAGCTTTTTAATGCAATTGGACTCAACACGACACCTAGACTCATCCCCTTCAATGTATTACTTGGGCCACTCTGTCTGCCTCACTCTCCTAGAAGCCTGCCAGGAGCCGCTCCTTAATCAGGTCTCTGTCCCGGCGACCACTCCTCGCCCTCCTCGGTCTCGGATCGGACAGTTGTCCCAAGCCATACATCTACAAAGAGAGCCACATTCCACATGTCCCATACGATGCTTCATTACGGTTTGTAGACATCTTGCCAATACCGTCCCATACCAGGTTAGCGGTTACCTAGTCTAATAAAACATGGCGTGTTCATGCATGCACTTTCTTAAATTTTGTTTTTAATGCAATAATTCATGCAATGCATGATGGTCTAGCAGCGCACGACAGCAAACTAAGCGCACAATCACAATCAGCAATCAACAATCATCATTCAACAATCAGCAATCAGAAGGACACCTCTAACAGGGCTAGGCCCAAGAACCTTACCTCAGGTCCAGACGCATCTGCAGCTTAGTCAACAGACAATATAGTCTAAAGTAACTCTAGACAAATAACATAACTCAACAGTCACATACGCCAATCAATCCATGCGATCATACCCTTCCTAAACTTAGGCCTAGGGTCTGTCTAACTAACTACCCCAGAATCATCAGCCTTATTACTCCAAACCTCGAATAGTCTCTGATCGAGCTGACCTTGCTCCGATACCACTCAATCGGGAATGTCACGCCCCAAACCCTACGGGCTCGCGACATCCCGTCGATCTGCGTCCGCTTGGCCCACGATCTACGACTACCTAGGAATTCGTCGCGGCCAGACGATGCTCATGCCAAACACTAATCTGCGGAAGCGAAACTCCAACCCATACATGCACACACGATAATGGGGTAGAAAAGAGAAGATACACGATCAAAAATAATAGCCAACACACATATATGTTATCATCAAGCGTTAGGGTACAAGACCATCAAAGAGAATACAATGCTCGGTCCAAAATCCCATGCTCTGCTAGACACTTCAACCTAAAAGACTACTCCTAATCGGTGTCGCTCCAATCCGACTGCCAAGGCAGCTCCTCGGGGTCCTCCTCGTACTCAGGAGAGGAAGGCTCGGTATCCATGGGGTCACCCTCGTCGTGGCCATCAATCTCCATTCGCCCTGCAGGTGGCGGCTGCTCGCTCGGCTCATGGTCAATGATCTCTCCACCAAAAGTCGTAGGACGTAGGAGGAAAGGATCTCCCATCTCCTCGATCGGGATATCGAAGGCTCTCACGGGTCCCTTGAACTCTTGGCCTCTCCTAACCATCCACGCCTCGTATCTATGCGGTGCCAAAAGCAGACCTCTAGAGTTTACCCACACGGTGGTAAGTTGTCTAGCCCAAATGGTGCCATCGGTCTTGGCAAAATATCTCACGTCAGTCTCTACCTCCGCGGAGAATCCAAAAAGTATCGGTGGGATGCTCATTGCTACGGTCGGGGGTCTGAAAAATATTGACAACCAACGTCAGTAAGTCAAAAACTCAATAAGCTCACCACTAATCCTAATGTAGGATAAGGTATATTCATCGGTTCGGCCCTAACATGTAACTCTAGGACGAGTCGGCACTCTCTAAATTAGCTCTCTCGACAGCGATATAAATAGGGTACAATACATACAACCAAATCGACCTAGCAATCATGCATAGCCAGAGAACAAATCCACATGCCAAAAGTTTATGAACAACACATGCCATGTTTCCAGACTCAGTGCTCAATGCTTGGTGCTCAATGCACAATGCTCAATGCCTGGTATCAGAATATCACTCGACCCGCGTAAAGACACCTCGGGTCTAGCCCGCGTATCGTACGCCTCAGGCCCGTGCCCCAACCTGCGTGTGGGACGCCTCAGGTTGGCACGCTTATCACTCCAGCTACCCCATGCCATGTACGTCCGGGCGCACCGTGCCTCCACCCAGTACATCGGGTCCGCACGCTTATCTTTTTAGCTTCCCCGTGTAAACACGTCTCATGGCCATTCTCACCCTTATTTCGCCACACATGAATGCATGCCATGCTCACAACCAAATCAATGCACGTCACATATGCCACACGCCCATATTCTCATGTACAACAAATGGGCAACTCATCACAGGCATAGAACACAATTTCCAGACAAACCATTCAATATACGTACATGTCACGGCATGTCACAAGTTATTCGCAAAACATATATATCAAGGCATATGCTTAATTAATTCTTATCGTAGTATTGAACGTAGATAACCTAGCCTTCTAGGCCCAAGTTCCTCTCAAGCCCAATTTAGGCCCAATATTCACTCATGGCCTACTAACCGCACTCGGGCTTTCAAATTTCATTTTGATCATCCCATGGACAGCAATCTACGTCCCCTAAATCAAGACTAGCTCGCTTCATACAAACTTGTGTGTTAAGCTCTTCGGGCCCATTTGCCCAATTCGGCCCATATTAGCTATTCCTTCGCTCGCAGCCCACGGGGCCCACTTTGGGCTCACAAGTCTCACTCAAACATCCTTTGGGCAGCCCTCTAAGTCCAATAAACCAAGCCCAACTCTTCTCACATGAAATCACACCTTGAGCCCATTGAATCAAATTAGCCTATTTAAGCCCAAATTGTCTATTTAGCCCATTAACCAATCTTGTCACACACTCCCACTATCCAATCACATAACTACAGCCCATACACCTCATTCTCACGCCCATTACCATGCCCTTAAGCCCAAAATCAATCCGCTCACTCTTGAGACCTAAATCGGTCTAAACCGTTTACACACTTTTCTATCCATTTCACATATGCTATGCATTCTACCATCCAAACCAAATCACATACAATATTCGTAGGCTAGGATTAGTAGATTTTCTTACCTAAACGAAGCTTGATCGACGACGACGACGACGAAGACGAAGACCCGCGGTGGCCGATTGGAGGCTCACGGCCAACGAAGGAGGGACGGTGGCAAGGGGCTGGTTTGGCGGCTTCAAGGAACTCCACGGGCCTAAAAACAATGGTTCTAGGTGTTAGGGAGGTCAAGGAACCCGGCGGAACAAGTCTACGTGGCTGGAGTTTCGTCAGAGCAAAACGACGAACGAAAGAGGACGGTGAAAATGGAGGCTGGTCGAGGGATCAAATGGGGCTCCAAGGCCACGAAAATGAAGAGAGGAAGGGCCAAAGGACTTACCAAGATGAAGACAAGGCCTGTGGTGGGTGGACGACGACGGTGGAACGGGTGAGGGCGATGGCGACGGCAACGGTGGAGGCGGAACTGAGAGGGAAAGAGAGAGCCGGCCGAGAGAGAGAGAGAGGAGAGGAGGAGGATGGTCGGCCGAAACTTGAAGAGGGAAAATGAGGAAGAGAGAGATTGGAGAGATTATAATGAAGATAAAGACAAAAATTCAAATGGGTTAGTGGGTTAGATTATGGGATTTTTAAAATTGATGGAGACTTTGATGGACTTGATTGATTGTCTTGAAAATGACATGATTTGACTTGATTTGACTTTCAAGACTTGATTGATTGATGGGACATTCGACGAGACACTTTCTCGTGATTCGTGCCAAATGCACTAATCGGGTCCCGAGCGCGAACGAACTCAGACTAAGAATCTCACTACTCTGACGCGCTCATTCTACCAAAATTATAATTATTCTCAATATAAGGACTGAGCACAGACCATGGGCAATTCGGTAAAATTCTATCTCACGTCTTGCTTCGTGACGTTTCTCCGGCTGTCTGTCCAACTGGCGACGCTACTGTCGCGGAATCCAATTCTCCATTGTAGCCTTCATCGAAATTCGATTGTCCAAGATCGGAATTCATTTCGTAGCTAAATCCATTAATGAACGGCTCTGTTGAATTCTCGGATCAACAGGTGGCTATTTAGGAATTACGCGCGTCCACGTATTTGGGATCTTATGTAGCCATTCCCCTTCGGTTAGTCGTCTCAGAGTAGCTAATTTTAAGTGAGAATCGATTAGAGTGCATTAATGAAATACATTCATTCTTTATTGAAATCCCGATAATTAGGTCGAATTTCCAGACTGTCACACCACCAAGTAGGAGGCACAGCCTACCGCGATCTGGGATTTGAATAAAAAAATACAGAAAATCGCAATACGAATACATATGCGACATGGCGAAGTATGCATGAGCTATACTATATGAAATGCACATAAATGACATTTTTTGGTATTTTCGAATTAAATAAGACTGACGATGCAAAATATTCTAAATATAAACACAATATTAAAAGATACGATATAAAAAGCAGTATATAAAGGTAAGCATTAAAAATTCTCTGAAGCCGAAAGAGGGAATGAGCTAATGACTTTTGTACAGTGTTACGACCTCCAGCAGGTGGCTCGCCCTACCGATTCTGGGGTTTGATAATGTAGAAACCAAAATGTATAAATAGAGTACAGAAAGTAGTAAATAAAGAACCTCCAGCAGGTGGCTCGGCCTACCAATTCTGGGATTCGATGGTGTAGAAATCAAAATGCATAAAATAAAGTACAGAAAGCAGTAAATAAAGAACCTCCAGCAGGTGGCTCGAACCACCAATTCTGGGGTTTGATAATACAGAAATTAAACTGAAAAAAATAGAATATAGAAAGCAATAAATAAAGAACCTCCAACATGTGGCTTGGCCCACCAATTCTGGGGTTTGATAATATGGAAATTAAACTGTAGAAAATAGAATACAGAAAGCAGTAAATAAAGAATCTCCAACAGGTGACTCCATTCACCAATTCTGGGGTTTGATAATACGAAAATTAAACTGCAGAAAATAGAATACATAAAGCAGTAAATAAAGAACTTCCAGCAGATGGCTCCGCTCACCAAGTATGGGGTGTCATAATAAAGAAATCAAAATATAAAAGATGAAATACAAGAAATCTTTACACCACTAAGTAGGGGGCAGAGCCTATCGCAATCTGGGATTAGGATCTTTTAAGCAAAAAATATAGAAAATTACAATACGAATACGACATGTGGATATAAAGACATATGAATATGACACAGCATAATCGAAATTTAAATCAATCCATTTAGGTAACGACATTCTCGAAGATTTTAATGATTAGGATCGTTACTTGATTTGACAGATTTGATTGCCGAATTCGAACCTCGTATTACCTTGTGGATCAATATTGTGGCTCGAACGACGGGGATGAACTTGTGACTTGTGTTGATCAGTAAAGAAATTGGTGATGGTAATGCCTAATTTTAAACTCCCATCATCTTCAAGATTCTTATTTGGAAAAGAATTCTCTTTCTTTTTTTTTTCTTTCTCTTTAATTTTTCTTCAATCTCCCAAAACCTTCTCAAACATTGAAAACTTTCTCTCCAAAAAATTCTCCCCTCCAAGCTCCCTTCTTCCTCCTTTTATAGCCCATTAATCTATCTCTCATTCTAATTTCTCTATTAACTCTTCTTCATCTCCATCTTCCCTTCTTTATTCTCATCTTATTTTCTCCATCTATTCTTCTCTATCTCTTCTTCTCCATCTTCCCTTCTCCATCTCCTCTTCTCCATCTTCCCTTCTCCATCTCCTCTTCTCCATCTTTCTTTCTCTATTCTATTTTCTCCACTAACTCTTCTTTTAGTTATTTACAAAATAATCCCTCAAGTGTTAATTATTTGCACACTAGTCCTCGAAATTTTAAGTATTTATAATTCAATCTATGGAGAAATATTTCTTTAAGTCCAAATCTCCACACAATTTTCAATACACCTCCCCTATGCTTGGTCGAAATTCACCTTATGTCTAGTTTAATTGCTTGTCAAATTTAAGCTCATTTCTTCCTGCGAAAAAAATATAAAATTCAACTAAGGCCCTTTTGCAAAATTGAGTCATTATGGGTATTAGAGAATAATGTCACAACTCCTAAAATTGAAAAATGAAAATAAAATGACTCAAATTGAATTTTTTTAGACCCGATTTGAGATTATACTCGTGAAAGAACACATGACCCCGAATTGTATTTTTTGAATTTACGATGGCCAACATGAAAAGCAATTTAAAAGAAAAATATTGACTATTTTTTATGTATTTTTGTGGCGTCAAATGTTATTATTCTCGAATTTTCAAGTATTTTTGTGTTTTTCAAAAAATATTAAAAAATACGAAAAAAAAGGAAAAGTTACTTTTTGTTCAAAATTGGTTCTTTAGACTTGGCTAAAGCTTTCAAAGTTGATTTTGTAATTTTATGAATTTTTATGAATTTTCTATTAATTTTTTTTAAAAAAAAGGGGATTAAAAATCAGGTGTCAAGAACTAGTCAATCAATTCGGAGGACTACTAGAGCTCATCAAGATACAGATACCGTCCTTTATCCCGTGGTCTATAATACGACAGATTTCACTCCTGAGTTCAATCCCAGGTTCGGTCAGATATATTTTAATTCGGGGTTCGGCCAGTTCGCTAGCTCATTTTATGCAGGATTCCATCCCCACACTCTCGTAATTTTTCCGATGGTTGGAAGATTTGTTCTCCCTCTTTTTTTTCGATATGCTTCTGCAGAATATGTACCGTCTGAGCATGAGATGTTTGCTCAATTTGATGATGCATCACAACCACGATTGTCAAAAGAGGATATGCCTTCGTTATCTACACAACCCACGCAATCGAAATCTCATCGTCAGTATAATACTAGACCTGCCGAACTCCAGAGACGACCTAGTTGCGGAATATGGAGCACGTTAAGGGGACGACACATTGTTGTTGAATGTAATCAGGGTTGACGATTGTTATGTATTATTATAATTTTGATTTACTGAATGTTACATCCAAAATATGATTGATATTGTATGTTGACACCTGAATTTTAATCAAGTTTTTAAGAAAATTAATAGAAAATTCATAAAAAGAAATCTATAAATTGAAAAATCATATTTCGAAGCGTTTAGCTAAGCCTGATGAACTAATTTGAAAAGAAGAATTAATTTTTTGAATTTTCATAATTTTTAATATTTTTCATGTTTACAAAAAAAATCCAAAAATAAATAAAATAGATTTCGTGACATAAAAAAAAATAGGAAAATATCTCATATTTTAAATACATAACTTTTCATGTTGTTGGGCCATTTAAATTTGAAAAATCAATTGGGGATTGTGCATTCCTTCATAAACGCAACTCCACATTAGGCTTAAAAAATGCAATTTCAGTTTTTTTTTTAAAAAAGTTCACCTTTTAGGAGTTTGACATCGCCCATATAGTGCCTCAGAATTTTATCTGACCCCAATAGTGCTCGAAATTTCTCAATTGCAATTTTTATTTTGGCCCCAAATCACCCAAAAAAATTACAAAAACTCTAGAAAAGAAGAAAAAAAAAATACACAACAATAATACACTAATATTTTGTTGGGTTCATTCTTAATGAGAGCTCACACAAATGACATTGGCCTTCGAATACACTAAAAGATAAAAAATTAGCTAGATCTGGCTATCGAGTCTCTGAATACAGCTTCATAAATAAAGTCGACTCATCCATACTTCTTTTAAGTTTGAAGAAGGAAACCATCGCCATTTGCCTCAATCATTTCCTAAAAATGAATAACCAAATAATTAAAACTTTACGAATGTCGATTATGATCCGACAAAAGGTGGAAATAATATACTTTTTGAGATAAAAAAAAATTACTTGAATAAGCAGGACAACTCAGAAAGGGTAAAGAATTGTTGATGTTCCTATTTTTCACAATAGCTGCAAGGTTAGTTGAATCACTACTTTCTCGGGGTATTCCAGTTCCATCTCCGTACATATGCGTGATGCACGGGGTCTTCCTTTCTTTCTATATGGTTCGGGTCTAGACTAATAACAACTCATCAAGTTCAGGCAATAATTTGGATCCCCCAATGAATGAAAACGTGTACAATAGCACTAAAATGTTCTATTAAAGTAAAATTCATCTATCATTGTATGTAATCATTGCATATTCTGACAGATTGCAATTACATGTGAACATGGGATTTTATCTCTTGAAATTTTTCACATGTGCATCTTCGCAGTTTTAGCTCGACACTTGTGTTGTGACCCCCCATTCTTCTGGATATATCATATCCAGTTTTAACTCCAAAAGATTCCGGAATCAGAGTCGAACCGAGTCACCTCATCCCTATTTGCAGCTTCATATGTTTTTTCTAGAAAAAGCTACCTGCAAAATTGAGTATAATCCAGACCTTTTCCATCTTTTGTGCCTTATATGTAGTTCTTATCGAATCGAAATAATGGATAACGAATAAAATATCTTATTCACCATAACTGTTATAGGTAGAGCACTGTGCGACCTTCCCCCGTTTGGTATAGGGGGATGGGCTAAGATTGCAAGGCCCCAGTCTTTTGAGAGTATCTGGGCTTAGATCGGGTCCTCCTAGGCCATATCAAATCGCGTCAAGGAAGTTTTTAAATCGGGGTGACATCTCGTAGTGTGGTTTGGTGACATATAATCAGTAGGCATCCATCGGAGTCACCACAATCATTTCGTTGGAGGGGATGATTGGAAACCCTAGTGGAGCGATGGAGAAATCGTCGATTCTATGCGAAGATAGAGATCTGGATCTGGGACTTTTTTAAGGGGTTTTTTGGGGCCGGCCGATATTACTAGCGACGCCCTTTCGATACCTATGATGAGTGATTTTCCTAATCTAAGCCAGTCATGCAGGTTGAGATTAGGTACGGTAAGGCTTTAAAAGTCTAATGGGTTCATGCAAATGGGAGTATCTATCCTATCAATCACATAATAGAAAGAAATTTTCTTGCATGCGAAAATCAAGGAATCAATTCAGAGAGAAATCACATCAAAACAGTCAATACAAGCCAAAGGAGCCTAAAAGTTATTAAAAGTCTAGAAACATGACAATTAAGTTCAAAGGGTGATTCAGGATGAATTTGAGTAGATGATAGAGGGGCCGAAATGGTCATTTTGGAAGGCTGGAAGTCC